>VZQC01015396.1:3446813-3460568 GCA_009823505.1 Rhizomys pruinosus | reverse complement strand
TCTTTCATGTGTATGAGTGCTTGCATGTATATAAGTGCACCAGTGTCATGTAATGTCCATGGAAGTCAGATGTGGGCATCAGATTCCCTGGAAATGGAGTTAATGATGGGTTTTCGCTGTCATATGGGTACTGGGAACCGAACCTGGATCCTTTGGAAGAGCAGCCAGTACTTTTAACCACTGAGCCATCTCTCTAAGCCCAAATCCTCACTTCTTTTTTTTTTTTTTTGGTCTTTTTTGAGACAGGGTCTCCCTGTAGCCCCAGCTGTCCTGGAACTCACTCTGTAGACCAGGCTGGCCTTGAACTCATAAAGATCCACCTGCCTCTGCCTCCCAAGTGCTAGGATTAAAGGCGTGCGCCACCACGCCCGGCCCAAATCCTCACTTCTTAAGGATGGGCTCTGCACCATGACTTCCCTCTAAAAATATCAAGAGGGAAGAAGAAGAAGAACTTGATAGTGGAGAAAAAACTGCTTCAGTTGGGTGGTCAAAGTCAATACCAACAGTCAAATCATGCTAATAGTATGCATGCTTGATCTAGTGGGATGGATGGAGCACTTAGTCATTCTAGTCTTCATTTGCAATAGATATCCAAACTTTCCTTTCCATAACTCCAATATAATATGCGAAAAACAATCGAAGGACATTTTACAAATATCTGACAGATCCTGCCAAACTTTTGAGGTCATCAAAAGCAAAGGTCATAACCAGGAAGAGTGTGAAGTAGACACTGAGCTGAGTCTTCCCTGCAGTCTTGGACGGGATCTTTATTTATTTATTTATTTATTTATATTTTTTATTTTTTTATTTTTTGAAGTCAATGATTTTTATTATCAGTTACATGCTTCATAGAAAGAGGTGTTGAGATATGGGTCAGGGTAGTAAAAAAACAAATCCAGGTTTGTACACATCGCTCTATTTACACGTGGTTTCGGGGATGAGCCCACATTAGGCGCAGCAGGTGCACTCGAAGCCTCTTTTTTGCAGACACAGCCCTGGGTGCACTTTGCACAACCCACAGGACAGCAGGCGCAGCAGCTCTTCTTGCAGGAGGTGCGTTTGCACTCTTTGCACTTGCAGGGGTCAGCGCAGGCGCAGGATCCATCTGTGGCGCAGGAGCAGTTAGGGTCCATGGTGAGTCGAAGCAGGCAATAGGAGCTGCTACACAGTTTCAGGTGGACCAACTAGGACGAGGCGTGGACGGGATCTTATTTACCTTTTTGGTTTTCTTTTTTTTTTTTTTGACACTCCTGCTTGGAATTCTAGTTATGCACTACCACACTTATGTAGTGTGGAGATTGAACACAGGTGTAGACCAGGCTGACCTTGAGCTCTTCAAGATCTGCCTGCCTCTGCTTCCTAAATGCTGGAATTAAAGGTGTGAACAATCACAACGAAAATATTTATTTATTTATTTACTTATTTATTTTTTGGTCTTTTTGAGACAGGGTCTCCCTGTAGCTCTAGCTGGCCTAGAACTCTCTATGTATACCAGGCTGTCCTTGATCTCAGAGATCCACCTACCTCTGTCTCCTGGGTGCTGAAATTAAAAGACCTGTGCTACTATGTCTGGCTGTACTGCAATTTTTGAGACAGAGTCTCACTCTGTAGTCCAGACTGCTCTGGAATTCACTCTGTAGTCCCTTGATCTCAGTGGTCCTCCTACCTCAGCCTCTCAAGAGCTACGATTATAGGTGTGAGCTAACACACTAGGCTCTTATAATTTGTTCTGATTTGTCAGAACTTTTTTTTTTTTTTGTCTTTTTGAGACAGGGTCTCCCTGTAGCCCCAGCTGTCCTGGAACACACTCTGTAAACCAGGCTGGCCTTGAACTCACAAAGATCCACCTGCCTCTGCCTCCCAAGTGCTAGGATTAAAGGTATGCACCACCACACTCGGCTGTCAGAAATTTCAATGCTGTTTCTTCCTATATGATAGGTATTGTTCTGTTTGTAAATTTTGGCTCTGTTAATCCTATTATCATTTTTATTTTTTTTTCAGTGCTGGGGATGATATCAGGGTATCATACTTGCTGTCAACAGCTGGACCACCCATTCCCCTTCCTACCCTGTTGTTAGCTTTTTATAGATGTCAATCTGAGACATGGCATGTCACATGATGCTTGTTTAGGTTCAAACAATCAGTAGGTGTTTGGATGGAAGGAATCTCAGTCCAGAGAATATGTACTTTACTGCTAGATTACATAGCTTCTTTTATTCAAAGAAAACTTTGAAAAGGAGTTGGAAAGTGGTGTGTTTTGACATCAAAAACTCATACATCACTGATGGTATTATTAATGGACAGTAGGTGGCAGCAAAACTCTTACGAGCCTCCCTAATCTGCCTACTCTGTTCTTACTGTGCAAGACTGGGTGGCCTGAAACTCATTATATAGACCAGGCTAGCTTTGAACTCTGACTCTGAGGTGCTAAGATATAATGATTGCATTGAAAAAAATAAGTTTTAGCTGGGTGTGGTGGTGCATGCCTTTGATCCCAGCACTCGGAGGCAGAGGCAGACAGATCTCTGTGAGTTCAAGGCCAGCCTGGTCTACAGAGTGAATTCCAGGACAGCTGGGGCTACAGGGAGACCCTGTCTTAAAAAGACCCCCCAAAAATAAGTTTTAAAGAACAGGCTCTGTTTCTGTCTCACAAATATTTACTTAGTTTTATTAGTTTTTCTGAGACAAGATTTCATGTACCCCAGGTTAGCCTCCATCTTTTTATGTAGCTAAGGTTGGCTTTAAGCTATTTATTTATTTATTTATTTATTCATTTATTTATTTATTTATTTATTTATTTATTTATTCATTTATTTATTTATTTATTTATTAATCTTTTTTTGAGACAGGGTTTCCCTGTAGCCCCAGCTGGCCTGGAACTCACTATGTAGACCAGGCCGGCCTTGAACTCATAGAGATCTGCCTGCCTCTGCCACCTGAGTGCTGAGATTAAAGTCATGCACCACCATGCATGTCCCTGAGCTTCACTTTTAAAATTACACTCCAAGCCGGGCATGGTGGCACACACCTTTAATCCTAGCACTTGGGAGGCAGAGGCAGGCAGATCTCTGTGAATTCAAGTCCAGCCTGGTCTACACAGTGAGTTCCAGGACAGCTGGGGCTACAGAGAGACCCTGTCTCGAAAGACCAAAAAAATAAAATAAAATTACACTCCAGCATGTGGAGCTGGAGTTCCAGGCAGTTGTGAACTGCCATATGTGGATGCTGGGATATGAAATTGGCTCCCTTGGAAAATCAGTAAATTCTCCTAACCCCAGATTCTTCTCTCTAGCCCATAAGAATGTTAAAATAGGGGGCTGGAGAGATGGCTCAGCGGATAAGAGCACTGACTGCTCTTGTAGAGGACCTGGGTTCAATTTCCAGCACCCATATGGTGGCTAAGAACCATCTTTAACTCCAGTTCCAGGGGAATCTGACACCCTCTTCTGACCTCCGAGGCATTGCATGACATGGGTGCACCTACGTAAATGCAGACAGTATACTCATACACATTTAAAAAAAAAGAAAAAGAATGTTAAAATAATGACAGTCTCTTTTTTGTCACACCTTTAATCCCAACACTGAGGAGAAAAGGCAGGCAAATTTCTGTGAGTTCAGGCTGGGCCTACATAGTGAGATGTGTTTCAAAAAAGGTGGGGAGGGATGTTGGGGCTAGAAAGATGGCTCACTAGTTAAGAGCATTGGCTACTCCTCCAGAAGACCTAGGTTTGAGACATAGAGACTAACAACCATCCATAACTCTAATTCCAAGGGATCTGGCCTCCTCTTCTGTCCTCTACAGGCATTGAACACATGTGATGTGCTTCCATACATGCAGGCATGAGCCAGGCGTGGTGGCGCACGCCTTTAATCCTAACACTCGGGAGGCAGAGGCAGGTGGATCTTTGAGTTCAAGGCCAGCCTGGTCTACAGAGTGAGTTCCAGGCCAGCTGGGGCTACAGGGAGACCCTGTCTCGAAAGACCAAAAAAAAAAAAAAAGAATATTAAAATAAATTGAGCATGGTAGTGTATGCCTGCAATGCCAGCATGCAGGAAGCTGAGGCAGGAGAATTTCCATGAGTTTGAGGCCAGCTGGGATACATAATGAGTTCCAGGCTAGCGTAGCCTACAAAATGAGACTTCTTTTTGTCTTTTTTGAGACAGGGTATCCCTGTAGTCCTAGCTGTCCTGGAACTCACTATGTAGACCAGGCTGGCCTTGAATTTACAGAGATGCACCTGTCTCTGCCTCCCAAGTGCTGGGATTAAAGGCGTGCACCACCACGCCCATGGATACTTAAAAACAAACAAACAAACAAAAAAGTCAGGCATGGTGGCACATATCAGCACTTGGGGGCAGTGGCAAGATGATCAGAAAATCATGGGTAGCCTCAGCTCTATCTCAAGGTCCAGACCAGCCCCGGCTATGCAAGGTACCCCTCTCCAGACATACCCAGAGATGCAGAAACACAGAGACAGACATAGAGACACTTGAGTTCGTGTGTGTGCCCGCGCGGGCACACACACACACACACACACACAAAGAATTGGGCTGGTGAGATGGTTTGACTGGTAAGCAGACTTGATGCCTGATAATCTGAGTCTGATCCCTGGAAAGCTGAAGGGGAGAACCAACTGTCCTCTGACTTCTACGCGCATGCTTGCCTACACACAGAGGTCATGCATATACAAAAAGAAATAGAATTGTGGGGGGGGGGGTGAGAGCATGGTGGCTCATGCCTTTAATCTCAGCAGGGAGAAGATCTCTGTGAGTTCAAGACCAGCCTGGTCTACAGAGCAAGTTCCAGGCCAGCTGGGGCTACAGAGCAAGTTCCAGGCCAGCTGGGGCTACAGGGAGACCCTGTCTCAAAAAGAAAACAAACCAACAATAAAAAACCCAAGCATATACTCAAGAAAATAAAATTTCAGTATAAATTTATATTTATTTATTTATTTTTATTCATTTTGAGACAAGTTCTCCCTATAGCCCGAGCTAGACTGGAACTCTCTCTGTAGACCAGGCTGACCTTGAACTCACAGAGATCTGCCTGCTTCTGCCTCCTGAGTGCTGGGATTAAAGGAGTGTGCCAGCACACCTGGCTTAAAGACGGTTCTTAGCTGCCCTGTGGGTGCTGGGAATCAACCCAGGTCCTCTGCAAGAGCAGTTGGTGCTCTTAACCGCTGAGCCATCTCTCTAGGCCCTCGGTATAAATGTCTATAGATAGAAATTACATGGGGGCTGGAGAGATGGCTCAGCGGTTAAGAGTGCCAAATGCTCTTGCAGAGGACCCGGGTTCAATTCCCAGCACCCACATGGCGGCTAAGAACTGTCTTTGACTCCAGTTCCAGGGGAACCCAACGCACTCTTCTGACCTCTGCAGCATTGCACCACACGAGTGCACCAACCTACATGCAGACAGTACACTCATACACATAAAAATAATAAATAAAAAAATAAAAAAGAAATTACAGCATTTGCTGCCGAACAGCAAAATAACTGAACCAGAGGTTTTCTGTCAATTTTGAAAGTAAGAAGCTATGGAAAAGTAGAGTGCTTAGCTTAGTAGGAATAAACAAAAGAGGTATTCAACTCAACAAGTATTATATGGACTGTTTACACAGGGTCAGGAGTGGCGTCAGCAGCCAGCTTCCCTGAATGTAGCAGAGCTGCATATCAGGGTGCTGAAGATTATTTAATTGCTGGTGGGTATGGTATAATGGTTTCATAAAAGGAAATGTTGGGCTCTCTGTGGGTCTCTAAAGGACATAAGCATGGAGACAGTCATAATGTTAACTGACTTGTTATTTCCCAGGTGAACACCAGCCTCCTCCACCAGATGAAAAAGAGAGCGCTGGGCTTTTCATATTCTTTCCAGCTGTAGTTTTCATAGTCTGGGGTTAGTTTATGAAATATCCTTTCTTACCACTTTGAGTTGTAAGATATTTTATGTGTGGTATATCAATATTCTGTCAATATGACTTTTCATATATCCAAAGGAATATGAAAGTTGGGAAAACCAGCTAGTCTTTTTCCTGCTCATGTCTCTACCTCCACATCTACCCATTTGGCAGAAATGAAAAGAAAAAGGATGGTGAAGATAGTTGGTCTTCTGTGCTCTAAAAGTTCTGCTGCAGTCACCCAGTGACACTATGTTGTGTAAAAAGCAGATCTCGCAGGTGGTTATTAGGATGTGAGTGCCCCATAAGTTATCTCCATATACTTAGATATAGTGGATCAGTTCCAGAGGATCAGAGGGAATTCCAGTACCTTCTCCCTGTTCAGTACCATGTATGTCTTAGGTGAAACCCTCAGTTCTCACCGAGGACACTAGTCACACTGTGACTGAAGCGCTATGCGCTACCACTGCTTCCCGCCATGTGCTTCAGGACTGGTAACCCTGGCAAGACTTTCCAGGAATGGTTCTGCAAAGACAGATGTACACTCAGCTCTCAACAGCAGCACAGCTTGTTATGTTTAAGGGTTTTCAAGATAGGAGTGAGAGAAAAGAATGATGTAAGTTCCTCTCACACTCAGCCAGCATTCCTTTATCTTTTTATGTTCCTTGTGGTATTTAAGAGAATAGTCAGAACCAGTGTTTTGGATAAGAAGTGACGGAGGCATGTACCTCCTCATAGTGAATATCCGTGTGTCGGGATGGATGAGCCTAAGGTCCCTCAGATGGCTCAGCTAATCTACGGCTTGTATTTTCCTTCCTTCATCATCCAGCCTCACTCAGTGTATCTTCTTGTACTGTTGTGGTTAATTTTTTGTTACCTTTTTTTTTTTTTTTTTTTGGTCTTTTGGGACAGGGTCTCCCTGTAGTTCCAGCTGGCCTGGAACTTGCTATGTAGACCAGACTGGCCTTGAACTCACAGAAATCTGTCTGCCTCTGCCTCTGAGTGCAGGGATCAAAGGTGTGTGCCACTAGGCCCGGCCCAGTTTATTTTTTTATTTTATGTTCATATAACTCAGTTTTTAAAATTTATTATTATTTTTATTTTTATGTGTATGAATGTACTGTCTGCATGTGTAGATTTGTGCATCCGTGTCCTGCAATGCTGTGGAGGTCAGAAGAGGGTGTTGGACTCCCCTGGAACTGGAGTTAAAGACAGTTCTCAACCGCCCTGTGGGTGCTGGGGATCGAACCCAGGTCCTCTGCAAGAGCAGTCGGTGCTCTTAACCACTAGGCCATCTCTCCAGCCCCTATTTATTTTTTATCTGTATGAGTGTACTCTCTGTATGTAGGTTGGTGCACCTGTGTTGTGCAATGCCGCAGAGGTCAGAAGAAAGTGTCGGATTCCCCTGGAACTGGAATTAAAGACGGTTCTTAGCCGCCACGTGGGTGCTGGGAATAGAACCCAGGTCCTCTGCAAGAGCAGTCGGTGCTCTTAACCGCTGAGCCATCTCTCCAGCCCCCCAGTTTACTTTTTTTTTTTTTGTCTTTTGAGACAGGTCTCCCTGTAGCCCCAGCTGTCCTGGAGCTCCTTCTGTAGACCAGGCTGGCTTGAAACTCACAAAGATCCCCTGCCTCTGCCTCCCAATGCTAGGATTAAAGGGTGCGACCACCACGCCCTGCTTCAGTTTACCTTTTTTTAAAAAGTGCCTATGATAATTAAATGTCTAGCATGGGCTGAGAGATGGCCTAGCGGTTAAGAGCAGCCTACTCTCTTGCAGGAGGACCCAGGTCATCCTCAGCCACGCCACATGGAGGTGAGAAACACCTTCGACTCCAGTCCCGGGAAATCCGACACCCCTCTTCTGATCCTGAGGCAATTGCATGACACACGTAACAGACCTGCATGCAGACAGATACATTCAACACATAAAATAATATATATAATAAAATAAAAATAAAATAAAATAACATTAAAAAGTAAAAGTCTACACACTGGCTATGCTTTGTAGAGGTAATGATACTCTGTTTTAGTTGTTCTGCTGAATAATCTAATATCTTTTTTGAGCTTACGAAAAGAAACTTAATTTTTTTTTTTTGGAGACAGGTCTTCCTTGAACTAGGCTCCCAGCTGGCCTGTAACTTACTCTGTAGTCCAGGCTGGCCTTGAATCAAGAGATCTGCCGCCTGCTGCTTCTGAGTGCGTGGGATTAAAGGTGTGGCCACCAGCCCCAGAAACCGTTAATATATTTTTAAACAATAAATTAAAAAAATTTTTTTCATTTTATTTATTTATCTGTATGAACGTACTGTCTGCATGTAGGTTTGTGCACCCGTGTTGTGCAATGCCGCAGAGGTCAGAAGAGGGTGTTGGATTCCCCTGGAACTGGAGTTCTCCTGGAATTGGAGTTAAGGACGGTTCTCAGCCACCATGTGGGTGCTGGGGATTGAACCCGGGTCCTCTGCAAGAGCAGTCGGTGCTCTCAACCTTTAGGCCATCTCTCCAGCCCGACAATAAATATTTTTTTTTAAGCCGGGCGTGGTGGTGCACGCCTTTAATCCTAGCACTTGGGAGGCAGAGGCAGGCGGATCTTTGTGAGTTCAAGGCCAGCCTGGTCTACAGAGTGAGTTCCAGGACAACTGGGGCTACAGGGAGACCCTGTCTTGAAAAGACAGAAAAAAAATAATAATAAATAAATATTATTTTTAATAGAAAAGAATCATGGTTAAATTCAAACCAAAGATGACTTTGAATTTTGTTTTCTTAGACAAGGCCTGGCTGGCTTTAAACTTGCACGGACCCTCCTGCCTTTGCCTTCTGTTGGCTGGGATTGCAGGCAAGCTCACCACACCCAGCCACGCCTTCTGAGTTTAACCTTCTCCTTTCTTATCTGTACTTTTCTGGGAATCTCTTACAAACTGTTTGCAGTTTTATCAGCCTGGAAAACTGCATATTACACTTTAGAAAGGAACTTATGATCTCATTTACTAAAGAAAAGTTCCCCTGGGTGTGGTGGCACATGCCTTTAAACCCAGTACTGGGAAGACCAGCCTGGTCTACATAGTTTCAGGCCTGGGGCTATAGAGAGACCATGAATCAAAAAAACAAAAAAAAAAAAAAAAAAAAAGAAAAGAAAAGTTTCTAGAAAACCATTAACTGCAACATTCTTACTGAATCTTTTTTTTTCTTTTCCTGACAGGGTCTTAACATGTAGTCCTGACTAAGCTTAAATTCCCTGTGTAGACCAGGCTGGCCTCAAACTCACAGAGATCCACCTGCTTCTGCCTCCCTAATGCTGTCATCTTCATGGGTCTTCATGCCCAATTTAAAAACTTTTCTTGTTTTTCTTTTTCATTTTTGGTGGAGGGGGATCTGTTTTCTGAAACAGGATCTGGGCTGGCCTCAAACTCATTATGTAGCCCAGGGTGGCCCCAGACTCTCAGCAATCCTCCTGCTTCTATCTTCCAAGTGCTGGGATTACAGACATGAGCCACCATATATGATTTGAAATTCTTTTTTTTTTTGGTAGTTTTGAGACAGGGTCTCCCTTTTAGTCCCTGCTGGCCTGGAGCTCACTCTGTAGACCAGGCTGGCCTTGAACTCACAGAGATCCACCTGCCTCTGCCTCCTGAGTGCTAGGATTAAAGGCCGCCACCATGCCTGTTCCTTTTTTTTTGTTTTTAATCCATAAGTGTAAATCAAAAATCCTGGTCCTGGTAAGTTCGCTCAGTAGGTAAAGGTACTTGCTGCCAAGACTGATGACCTGAGTTCAGTTCCCAGGACCCACATGGTAGAAAAAGAGACTAACTCTGACTCTCACAAATTATTTTCTGACCTCTACAGTCATGACATGGGAGGCACTGGTGTACAATATGTGTATACTCACACACACACACAAATAAATAAACATAATACTTTTTTTAGAAAAAGAATCCTAAGGCCAGCCTGGTCTACAGAGCGAGTTCCAGGATAGCTGGGGCTACAGGGAGACCCTGTCTCAAAAAGACCAAAAAAAAAAAAAAAGTATCCTTTGAGGTGATGCATATCTGTAATGCCTCCACTCAAGAAGTAGAGGCAGGAGTTACAAGTTCAAGATCATCCTCAGCTATGTAGCAAGTTTGAGGCTAGCCTAGACTATACAAGACCCTGTCTCAAAAAATGAGAATAAATAAAAAATGTTGACTTCAACTGAACAGTCTCTGGAAAGTCTCCTTAGGCTGCTACTGTAGGTGGCTGCCGCTCAGGGCTGCATCTGATAGGATTGGACCTGTTCTTCATTATAAATCACAATCCTGAGGACACTGAGCTAGTTTGTAAGAATACAGTCATTTATCTTCCCTACTCATCCTGGACACCGTAAACATAAGGCAAGCCCCATCCTGGTGCTCCAGTTAAGAGTAAGCCTGTTGGGAGATTAATAGGAAAACTGGCAATTTCGAACCTACCCTTGTATTTCCTCCCCAAACGAACTCAACAAAAATCCTGACTGTTAGACCACAGCCTGCCCCTTTAAAACACTGGTCATTCTAAGAAATTATAATGGTTAACAGAGTAAACTGTTATTCAGATATTTCATTTTCTACCAAGGGACACTATGGTTCATTTAACTTTAGTACCTATCTCCAACAAGGAGGTTTGGGGGCCATCTGGGAGGGGTTTATGAGCTGTAAATTGAGTGCTCTGAGAGCAATTAAGCATTTAAATTAGAGTCTTGTGTAAATTTAACAGCTGGTAGGTATTATCAGTTGTAAGCTACAGAGCACCTGCTTAGCAGATTCTGCATACAAACTGAATAGACAGAGCGGCAGAGAGTAAAACCTGAACTAGGTAATTTGGAGCATAAATTCAGATTGTAGAGACAGCTGGAGCACCTTAAAGATCAATCTTGAAGTGTAGCATCTTCTCAAGGAATGCTTCACCAAACATGACATGATAAGCAACTATGTGAACGGTACTTAAACACCAACTTAATTACTTACTATCACAGCTTGGCATTGTTTAAAGAAAATCTGACCTTGGCCGGGCGTGGTGGCGCGCACGCCTTTAATCCTAGCACTTGGGAGGCAGAGGCAGGTGGATCTTTGTGAGTTCAAGGCCAGCCTGGTCTACAGAGTGAGTTCCAGGACAGCTGGGGCTACAGGGAGACCCTGTCTCAAAAGGACCCCACCCCCCAAAGAAAGAAACTCTGACCTTGAAGACTGATTTTTAAAAATCTGTTGTCATAGCTGGGCATGGTGGCGCACACCTTTAATCCTAGCACTTGGGAGGCAGAGGCAGGCGGATCTTTGTGAGTTCAAGGCCTGCCTGGTCTACAGAGCAAGTTCCAGGACATCTGGGGCTACAGGGAGACCCTGTCTTGAAAAGGCAAAATAAAATAATAAAAAAAAAAGAAAAGAAAAAAAAAGAAAAGACAAAAAAAAAATCTCTTGGTGGAGAAATAGCAGCTTATCTTTTATTTTATTTATTTATTTTTTTTGAGACAGGGTCTCCCTTTAGTCCCAGCTGGCCTGCAGCTCGCTCTGTAGAGCAGGCCGGCCTTGAACTCACAGAGATCCACCTGCCTCTGCCTCCCAAATGAAGGGATTAAAGGGATGTACCACCATGCCCGGCACCAAAGATGGTTCTTAGCCACCATGTGGATGCTGGGAAGTGCCATGTGGGTGCTGGGAATCGAACCCAGGTCCTCTGCAAGGGGAGTCAGCTCCCTTAACCACTAGGCCATCTCTCCAGCCCAGACTATAACTTTTTTTTTATAATTAATTTTTTTATGTGTATGAGTGTATGAGTGTACTGTCTGCATGTAGGTTTATGCACTGGTGCCATGCAATGCCACGGAGGTCAGAAGAGGGTGTCAGATTCTCCTGGAACTGGAGTTAAAGACGGTTCTCAGCCGCCATGTGGGTGCTGGGGATTGAACCCGGGTCCTCTGCAAGAGCAGTCTGCTCTCTTAATCTCTAGGCCATCTCTCTAGCTCCTCTACTACTTTCTTAAGACCATTGGCTCCATGAATAAAACCCAGCTTAAAGATTCACTTCCTGGACCTACAACTTGTTTTCTGATCTCCACAGGTGTGCTGGGGCACATGCACCCACCCCCTCCACACACACAGAATAAATATTTGAAAAGAAACATAAAAAAAAAATTCTATCTGGGTGTGGTGGTCCATGCCTTTATTTTTATTTATTTATTTTTTTAATCTTTTCGAGACAGGGTCTCCCTGTAGCCCCAGCTGTCCTGGAATTCTCTCTGTAGACCAGGCTGGCCTTGAACTCACAAAGATCCGCCTGCCTCTGCCTCCCAAATGCTAGGATTAAAGGCGTGCACCACCATGCCCGGCTGGTGGTCCATGCCTTTAATCCCAGCATTCGGGAGGTAGAGGCAGGCAGATTTCTGGGAGTTCAAGGCCAGCCTGGACTACATAATGAGCTCCAAGCCAGCTGGGACTAAAGGGTCCTGTCTCAAAAGGACCAAAAAAAAAAAAAAAATCTCAGTTTGAGAAACAAGATAGAACAAGTGCATTCACTTTCAGAGGAGTGGTGAATAATTAATAAGGCATAAATTGAAAGGGGTTAATGGCAGTAGATGGAACTAGAAAGCTAGGATACACCTGACTGATAGTTTTTAAACAGAGACCTCCCCACACTGGCAGGGAATTAGAATAGATGGGGCTAGAGATATGGTTCAGCAGTTAAGAGCACTGGCTGCTCTTGCAGAAGACCTGGGTTTGGCTCCCAGCAGCCACACAGTGGCTAACAACCACCTGTAATTCCAGTTCCAGGAGCTCTGACACCATGGGTATTTCATAACACAGGTGCACTTATGTACATGCAAGCAATACATTCACACCCATAAGATAAAAAATAACAAAATATTTTCGAATGCATGAGTTCAGTTCAAGACCTAAGTTTTTGTTATTTTTGTTGTTGTTTTTATTGTTGTTGATGTTTTTAAATTTTGAGACAGGGTCTCACTATATTCCTGGCTGGGCTGGATCTTGCTATATACACTAGGTTGGCCTCAATCTCAGATCTATCTGCCTTTGCCTTCTGAAAGCTGGGATTAAAGGCATGCTTTGCCACACCTGGATCCAAGACCCAAGTTTATCATTTGCTACATGATCTTAGGGATCCTCATGTCCTTGTTTTTCTAAATGAAAAGGCTAAATCTCTAGATGCAAAACACACAGCTCTTACTTCAAAGGGAATAGTTGTATTATGGAACCAAATATGAATGACCATGGCCCAGAAATACCCCAGATACTATATAGTGAGGTGGAACAGTTTCAGGAAGCTTTTATAGCAACAGAACAAAGAAAATCACAAAATCAAGACACTTTTTTTTTGGTATTTTTTGAGACAAGGTCTCTCTTTAGCCCCAGCTGGCATGGAACTCTATGAAGACCAGGCTGACCTTGAACTCTCAGAGATCTGCCTGCCTCTGCCTTCCCAGTGCTGGGATTAAAGGTGTGTACCACCACACCCAGCAAAATCAAGACACTTTCAGTTGCACTGGTGGAAATATCAGATACGCAAAGCAAGTTACAGCAAAGAGGGGAAGGGAGCTTCTGCTAGAAGACTCTGAAGCACTTGATGACCTTCTTAGCTTTCTGATCAGGGAAAGCTAGGGGTCTGTACATTCCAAAAGGCATCACATGATAGTCATGAGGATGTCAGGTCAAACGCAGAGGTTGACAATACCTGGCTATTTAGGAGGCTAAAATAGCCCAGTGTAATCTGTCTCTGGACCTGTGAACATCCAGTTCTTCAGTGGCATTGATTTTAATCAGGCAATCAGCACTGTAGTACATTTAAGATCGGTGTGGCTTTTTTTTTTTTTTTTTTTTTTTTTTATTTTTTTTTTT
>VZQC01015396.1:3409951-3439096 GCA_009823505.1 Rhizomys pruinosus | reverse complement strand
TTACCTATGGCTACTGAAAAAAAATTACTTTATGTTTTCTGCAAAGATTTGCATTGATATTTTCTTTAACTTAACCAGATAATTTGGCTTAAAAGGATAGATTCTTTCTTCCTGAACCAACTGCATACAGTCCAAAAGAAGAAAAGACATCGGCATGGCTTACGCGGGGTAATCCTTATGAGTTTATTTCCTGTCTTCTGGTTATATGTATGTGATACAACTCCTGCTTTCTGGAAAAACTATTAAACACAGGTAAAAAAAAGATTAAGATTAAAGTGATTAAGGAAAATCCTAGAGGTTTACAAGTAAACAACAGAAAAAAAAAGAAAAAAAATAAGGAATTTCTCAAAAAAAAAAAAAAAAAAAAAAAAAAAAAAAAAAAAAAAAATAAAAAAAAAAAAAAAAAAAAAAAAAAAAAAAGAAGAAAAAAAAAAAGAAAGAAAAGAAAGGATTCTCCCACAGGTGAGTAACTGTTAAGAAGCAGTTTCACATTTTTTTTAAACAAAGCCTGAAATTGTTAATCCACTTGCGGGGTTTTATGCCTGCTTTAATTATGGTGTTATGGTGTTTTTGTTTAAGTCCCTTCTTCAGTCAAGTATGTATACTCAAGGCTGCTCTCTGAACCTTTTTCCAAAACCAATCTAGAATGTTTTACAGTAATTAAAGGTGTTACCTTGGTTGTAGTGTTGTTTAACTTAGCCTTTTTGGATGGATAACTACCATACTTAACTGCCCATACCAATTCGGCTGAGGCCACTGAGGGACCTAAGAACGATTTTTGTTCCTTGCCCCTGAGTGTCAACCAGTCCGGGGGGGAGGAGACTATGCTCGGGGGGGGCATACTCTTGAATTTCCTCCCTTCCTGCCATTGGATCAACCAGTCCCTCCTAAGAGCGCAGGGTTCCAGGTCTCTGAGAGACCCACTACATGGGACTCTAGCCAAATTTTGTGTCCAGTCCTGTAAAGAAAGAAAGTCCTCAAAAAGGAATCCTGTCATAGGCTAAGACCTACTTGTCCTGTCTCGACCCATGTTGGATGGCGAACTGACCCGTCTGGATGAGTGTGAAAAGTGGAGAGAGGCCCCCCCATAGACCCCCAAGAATCCCCACCCCCCCCCCATAACATAAGCGAAAATATGACTATGATGAGGGTTTCGTTCTCCAAACGTTAAAATTTGATTGGAGACAACTATTATAAGGGTAATCTCTTATAAAACCGGAATAATAATAATTTTATTTTTATTAATATTTTTATATTTATTTTTAATATATTTATTTTATTTTATATTTATTTATTTATATTTTAATTTAATAAAAGCTTATACTAATTTATTATAAATTTATTTTTTTAAAAAACTGCCCCCTCCTTAATGAACAATTAGATCATAAAAGAAAACGTGGTGATTGAAAAAGGATATATTCTCTGTTCAGAACCAAAATATAATACTAAGTCCTGGGGCATGCCCTTCGGGGGGCAAAGCTATTACTTTAATTTATTAATTGCAGGGAGCTTCTGACAATCAGCAAGGCATGTTCTACCAGGCTGGGGAGTTGCCAGGGATTCCAGGCCCACAAAACACAAAATCGGAAGGTCTCCTGCCCTAAGTTGGGATAACCTTATGCAGGAGAAGACCATAAGACCCTTGCTGCTGAAGACTGCCTGATGTTAACATGGGAGGGGTGTATTGAGACCGCACATGCAAAGGTACAGATGGCCTCTGGAAAGCCAGAGAGTGACCCAAAGGCCACCAAAACAATAAAGCAAAAAATACGGGGGGTCTCCCGAGTCAACCAAGACTCACCATCACACCACAACACTCACCGCCTGGAAAAATTACTGTTTGCCAGTCCAGAGGCAGCCATTGTGCCTGTATATCCAAAATCTAATTGGCTCATTGCGTCTCCTTGCGAGGAATACCCAATGGCTGATGCCACAGCTTACATTCTCTACAGGTAAGGAGATATCATAAGCCACAATAAACCCTTCATATAAACAGCGGGGGAAGGGAAATGTAATTCATGGATTTAACATATCATCCAAACATATGTGTCTATGCCTAAAGTAACCTACCCATAACTATTAATGCTGCTAAATACCATATATCTAATTGCTTGTGCTTCATAGTAGGATTTGGAAAGGTTATTTCTTGACAAACTGTAGCCCATGAAAGGAAAACAGCCAGAATTGACCAGAGTTCCAAGACAACAGCTCCAGAGAGAGTGGCACTGTTACTCTCACCACCTGTGCCCTTCTAAGCCTAGGGAACAAATCTGCGGAAGACCCGAAAAAGTAAGGGCCCCGTGGTTTTAGTAATTTTAGAATGGTAAAGGCTTGCCGATTGGCTGTGAAATGTGGTGGTGAACTCAGCCAAATGTAGTCTGGACACTCATTGAATCAACTTTGATTGAACAAACAACCTGTTCAATCACCCCCACTGGATGGTGGGGCTGCTAGGGGTTGGGGCACAACAGCCTGCAACTAGGTTTGCGACCGAAAGGATGCCATGTACCCGACATGAGATTACACTTTTATAGTAAAAAAAAATGAAAAAAAACTGAGAAGAAGATGCAAGACAAGTTATGACCAAATGCAATGATCTTGGGTGGGGTGGGAGGGAGGGGGGAGGAAAGGCGAAATAAGCGCGAACTGAATTGGCAAAATAATGTGACTGAAATGCACAAAGCATCAATAAAAATTAAAATTTAAATTAAAAAAAAAAAAAAAGAAGCCCGGAGAGCTGCTGGGCGTGGTTGGCACACGCCTTTAATCCTAGCACTTGGAGGCAGACGGCAGTGGCAGGGTACTTGTGAGTTCAAGGACCAGCCTGGGTCTACAGAGGGTTCTCAGGACAGCTGGGGCTACGAGGAGACCCTTGATCTTGCGAAAAAAGACAAAAAAAAAAAAAAAAAAAAAAAGCAGACGACGGACCGGGCGTGGTGTGCACGCCTTTAATCCTAGCACTGGAGGAGAGCAGCCAGAGTCTTTGAGTTCAAGGCCAAAGCTGGTCTACCAGAGGAGTTCCTGGACAGCTGGTGCTATAGGGGGACCCTGTCTTCAAAAAGATCAAAAAACGAAAAAAAAAAAAAAAAAAAAAAAAAGAAAAGAGTAGAGGAGCCAGAGGCTTCTCCCCTCAAAGGTCTGAGTGGCCCCTCAGGACAAGATCTCAACTGACCTTGAGAAAACAAAAGATGGTTAATCTGGGCTAATTGTATGGACTTAGACACCCAAGAGGAAGAGTATAACCAAAAGATAAGTAATCATTATATTTCCTTTAAAGTCTAAAAGATTGTACCTCCAAACACTAGATTTTAAGTCATTTAAAGTCATATGAGATCTGTTGTTACCAAATAGTAAAGTTTCCTCTTTCTCTTTAAGCAACCACCTAAGGGAAACTCACACCATGACTATTGAAACTTGCTGGAAAGCAGATCCTGAGTCCAGACACCATAGCCAAATGAACAAAAGGAGAAGCTCAATGGATGCTTTGGAACCCCTCGTTGAGAAATTCTAAAGGACTTTTAAATTGGACATTTAACTCACCCTGTTCCTTTCCTGGTTCCCTGTCTAAAAATGTACCTAGCTACTCTCACTTTCACAGGCACTGGCTAAGGATTTTGTTCTCTATACTTTTGGGGTCTTTCAGATAGATCCACTGAGCAGGAGTACCCCAGTTGCCACCTCCTACCCCCCTTTTCAGCATGGAAGAAGTCAGAGCAGTCAGCGCCCCAATTCCCTCTTGGAAATTGGGGTAACTTCTTCAGAGGGTAATGTGATAAGAGTAAGAGCTAAAAATTGGCTAGGCAGTTTAGGGTCAAGACCCCTGAAAGGAGCCAGTTTCTTTCTCAGCTGAGAGCTGAAGACTTCCTGGACCTGCCGGTGAACTTGTACTGGCTTCTCTATTACTAACCCTGGGACTATGTATACTGAATAGGTTAGTCGTCTTTATGAAAGAAAGATTGGGGTCAATTCAGCTAATGACCTTAAGTATATATTATACCCAACTTGATCCATACCACTTAAGGCAAAAACACTCCCCCTTAAGGGCTGATGATCCACTGCTCCAGGATTGGAGCAGTTACTAGAAAAGGGGGGAATGAAGGGACAGAAAGAGGCCAGTGGAATTCTCCACTTTTTGAAATAGTTTAGCAGATATCAACCCCTCCCTAGGTTAGCAAATAACAGAAAACCACAGTCAGTTATAATGCTAGGAAGAACTGCCCTGGCCCCAAGCCACCTGCAGACCCAGGCATGCTGTGTATCCCCGCCTGTCACACAGGAGACCAGGGTTCGATTCCTGCTCTGCTCTAAATGTATAAAACCTGTATGCAGAGATTGCTCGGGGTACGCCTCTCACTGTTGTACAGGCGAACCCTGGTGCACCGGTATAGTAAACCTCTTGCTTTTGCAGCGAGACTTGTCTTCGAGTCTCTCACTCGGGGGGTCTCTCAAGGGTAAGGCTCATTCGGGTCTTAAATGTATGTATGTATGTATGTATGTATGTATGTATGTATGTATGCTCCCACATTTGTGCTGGAGTATACAGGTAGAGATCAGAGGACAACTTGGGGAATTGTTTTTCTTCTTCTATCAGGTGGGTCCTGGGGATTAAATTTAGGTAGTCAGGCTTGGTAGCAAGCACCACACTGAAGCATCTTGCTGACCCCTATCTTGCTATCTTTGTTTTCTTTTTTTGATCTTTTTTGAGACAGGGTCTCCCTTTAGTCCCAGCTGGCCTGGATCTCCCTATGTAGATCAGGCTGGCCTTAAACTCCTAGAGAGCCACCCACCTCTGCCTCCCAAGTGCTGGGATTAAAGGCATGTGACACCATGCCCAGCCTGGATGCTATCTTGGGTTTTTATCTAAAAAACAAATTGGGATCTAAACTGGACATGGTGTGTATGCCTATAATTCCAGGCCTTGAGATGTGCAAGCAGGAGGATCAGGAGTCCAAGGCCAGCCTCAGCTAGAGAATGAATTCTAGTCAGTCTGGGCTACTCTGTGAGACGTCACCATTTCATGGTACCAACTTTCATGGTACCAACTGTTGCCTAACATCTGGCTTTCTGGTGGCTACACCTGGGGCACCATCAAACTGAAGCAGAGATGAGCTGGGCTCCTTGATCAAAGAAGAACTGGGAACTTTGCAGGGCGAAGCTTGTGTCTTAACCACAGGTGTCAACCTTGATCAAAGGACTTCCCCCAGACAAGGAGAAACCACAGATCTGTGGCTGGGAAAGGGGAGGGGTGGGAAAGCAGGCAGCTAGATAGCATCCAGATCCAGTGTGCTGTGTCTAGGTGGAAGGTGGGGGGGGGGGTTGGACTGCTCTGAGTAGCCCAAGGGCACTGTTGATCTTTTCACCCCACTGTACTGCCAATATACAACATGAGGGAGCCACAGGTTCTTGTGGAAGGCCAAATATGGCTGCAGTTAAAAGCCTGAGTTCTGAAATTAGGAAACCTTAGTGCCTAGGCTGTTACACCACAGTGGTGTGATTGTGAACAATTAACTGAAAAGGTCCTGATCTTTCCATTATCTACAAAATGGTGATGGAGTACACTATAGTATTTGAGTGTGTACATACACACACACACACATATGCAGACACACATGCTCATACATTAAATAAACATAGAAAAAGTTAGTCAACATGAATTAATTCACTCTGGAACGTCTTGGGGGGTGTGGAAATGTCCTTGTTTACACTGCACCCCCTTTCACTAGAGCCCATTACATTTTTTTTTTCTTTTTTATGTTTCGTTGTTGTTGTTGCTGTTGTTGATTAGTGTGGGAAATTTGAGACAGGGTCTCCTTGTAGCCCCAGCTGGTCTGGCCTGCAGCTTACTATGTAGACCAGGTTGGCCTCTTCCTCCTGAGTGCTGGGATTAAAGGCATGTATCCCCATCCCCATGATCTCATGTCCACAGAGATCAAAAGAGGGCATCAGATTCCCTGGAACTGGAGTTAAGGATGGTTGTTAGCCCCCATGTGGGTGCTGGGAATGGAACCCAGGTCCTTTGCAAGAGTACTAAGTGTTCTAACCACTGAGCCATTCTTCCATTCTAAAAAATTTTTATCTACTCATTATGTGTGTGTGTGTGTGTGTTTGTTGTATGTATGAGAGACAGACACATAGAGACAGAGAGGTGAGTGCTTTCTCTATCTTCTTTTTCAGTTTTGAGGCAGGGTCTCAGACTGGCTTGGACTCACCATGTATGATGACTTTGCCGTTCTGACCCTCCTTTACCTCTCCAGTGCTGGAATTATAGCAGTGTACTACATACCAACTAGGCTGGAATTATAGCAGTGTACTAAATACCCAACTAGGCTGGAATTATAGCAGTGTACTAAATACCCAATTAGGCTGGAATTATAGCAGTGTACTAAATACCAACTAGTTTGGAATTATAGCAGTGTACTAAATACCCAACTAGGCTGGAATTATAGCAGTGTACTAAATACCTAACTAGGCTGGAATTATAGCAGTGTACTACATACCAACTAGGCTGGAATTATAGCAGTGTACTAAATACCCAACTAGGCTGGAATTATAGCAGTGTACTACATACCAACTAGGCTGGAATTATTGCAGTGTACTACATACCAACTAGGCTGGAATTATAGCAGTGTACTACATACCAACTAGGCTGGAATTATAGCAGTGTACTACATACCAACTAGGCTTTTTTTTTTTTTTTTTTTTTGGTCTTTTCGAGACAGGGTCTCCCTGTAGCTCTAGCTGTCCTGGAACTCACTCTGAATAGACCAGGCTGGTTTTTAACTCACAGAGATTACCACCTGCCTCTGCCTCCCAAGTGCTAGGATTAAAGGCATATGTTACCCCCAACCGTCTTGTGTCTTTATAAGCATTAAGATCCTTTTGAGCACGCTGCTTCGGCTCGCCCGGCAGCCAGCTGCCTCTGCAGACACCTCCTGGTGTGGGACCTCACAGGGAACTTCGGGGAGAGATCCCCTGCCCACCACTGCCTCCGTCATGGCCTCAACCATCATCATTGACCACGGGTCGGGCTTTCTGAAGGCTGGCCTGTCGGGCTGGAATGAGCCACAGATGGTCCTTCCAAGCATCGTGAACTACAAGCCATGCAGGGAGAACCCCGGCCCCAGCTATGCCCGCAGGCATGTGGGGCTCCATCGACCATCAGCACTCTTTTGATAACCTTCAAGGCTACCCCGTTGGAAGCGATTGGCCGCAGTCTTCAACTGGGAGGGGTCGAAACACCTTCTTTCATATTTTCCTTGCCAGAAACATTATTAAGGCGACTACCCTGTGCTTGGTCACCCTTTACATTCCTTGGGTTATGCGTCATAAGACGCTGGAGAATTCATGTTTGAGTTACTGGGATCACCTCTCTTTCCTGGCCAACCAGATGGAGATGGCTCTCTACAGCTCGGGCCTGCTGAGCGGCCTGGTGATGGACTCTGGCTTTGGCCTGACCCGAGCACAGCCGTTCTACCTGGGCTGCCCCCCACCTTGCGGTGGGAAGACGCTGGAGTTCGCCGGGCAGGATCTCTCCACCTATCTCTTCAAGAGCCTGTTCAAGCAGGCCTCTGATCAGCATAACCTGTTCCAGATGGACATGGTCACCGCAGTGCAGATGGGCAAGTGCTCCGTGCCTCCGAGCCTGGAGGAGACCATGGAGCACTGTCCGTGTCTGGCCAGCTGCTCAGAGGAGAGCAACACCTACCATCTCCCAGATGGCACGGCCATGGAGCTGACCCCCATGCAGATGATGGCCCCTGAGATGTTCTTTAACCCACACGCCTTTGACATGCCAGGGCCCAGCATCTCCCAGATGGTGCTGGAGTCCATTGGGGCCTGTGAGGATTCCAGTCACTCGATGATCCTCTCGAATATATTGGCCTGTGGGGGGAACACCCTATACCCTGGCTTTGCCACACGTCTGTTTAAAGAGCTGAGATCTGGGTACGATGGCCCGGGCCACATCAGTGTGTGGGTTAACAATAACCGCCGCTTTAGCGTGTGGCTGGGTGCGTCCATTGTCGCCCAGCTCTCTACCTATAAGTCCCAGTGGATGACCAAAATGGAGTATACGGAGAGCATGAGAGTGTGACCTGTGGGCTGGTCCCAACACTGGCTCTTGGTAAATGGGGGCCAGTGTGCTGGTCTGTGTGGGAGGAGGAGGGTAGCGTTTGTGGTTTTTGAATTCTGGATTCAATAGAGATGTTTTAGGTTCTTTGGTTTTTATCTTGTATAAGAGTAGAATTAGACTTAAGGGAAGAGCAGATGTCACTGTCAGAAATCCTGTGGGGGGAGTTTTTCTAGGGTGGGCTGCATTGGGCGGGTACCCTCTGCTGCCTCCATTCTTGGCGTCCTCCCCGATTTTGCTGACAATCTCTTCTCCATGGTTAGATACCTAGAACAAACCTAACCAAAGATACCAAAGACCGTCTACAACAAAAATTTTAAACCCTTAAAGAAAGAAATTGAAGAAGACCTCAGAATATGGAAAAACCTCCCATGCTCATGGAGGGAAAATTAACATATTGTAAAAATGTCCATTTACCAAACTCTTAATATAGATTTAATGCAATCCCAATCAAAATCCCCAAGAGTTTCTTTCACAGGCTTGGAAAAAAAAGTGTCCTTTAAATCATTTGGAAAAACAAAAGACCCACGAATAGCTAAATCAATCCTGAGTTAAAAAGAGCTACACAGGAGGATCTCTATACCGGATTTAAAACTATAATACAGGCCTATAGTCATAGAAACAGCTTGGTAACTGGCACAAAAACAGACCTGTTTACCAATGGAACAAAACCGAGATCCAAATCTGACACATACAATTTCACCATCTCATTATTTGACAAGGGGGCCAAGAAACCACAATGGAGATAAAGACAGCATCTTCAGCAAGTAGGTGTTGGCAAAACTGGATCACCACTTGTGAAGAATGAAATTAAACCTCCTACCTCTCACCCTGTTACAAAGTCAACTCCAGATGGATTAAAGACTCAAACGTTGAACCCCAAACTCTGAAGGTGATAGAAGAAAAAGTTTGGCAGCAGACTACAAGACATAGGCGTTAGGAAAAGACTTCCTAAATCAACAGCAGCTGCACAAGTGAATTAGGTCGACAATTGACAAATGGGGACCTCATCAAACTGCCAAAAAGCTTCTGTACATCAAAGAATCACAATCAAGGAAGTGAACGAAAATCCCACAGAGTGGAGGAACCTTCACTGCAGATAATCTGACAAGGGAGGCCAATGATTTCCAGAAATATAAACTACTTCAAAAAATATAAAGAAAAAAGAAAACAAGTTGACCCGCTCAATAGATGTAGCAAAGAACTGAACAGAGAACTTCATCAATGCGAGAATTAGAGATGTCTGAGAAACACTCAAGAACTGCTCAACAGCACTAATCATTAAGGAAAATGCAATGTGAAAAACCACTTTCAGATATCATCATTACTCCATTAAGACTGGCTAAGATCAAAGAAAAACGAAATGATACCAATGCTGGAGAGGCTGTGGGGAAAGGGGAAACACTCATCCACTGCTGGTGGGGGAATGTAAACTCGTACAAGCCACTATGGGAAAGCAGTGTGGAGAACCTTGGAAGACTTTGAATGAACTTGCCACCGACCCCAGCATACCACTCCTGGGCATTGTACCCTCAAGACTTACACAACCACAGAGATACATGCACGGGATGTTTTTTCAGCTCTCTTCACAATGCAAGGAGTTGGAACCAACCTAAATGCCCCTTCTCAACTACGACGTGGATAGAGAAAATGTGGTACTTCTACACAATGGAATTCTAATGCGCAGTAAAGAAAGACAACATCACGAGCTTTTGCAGGAAAATGGCTGGAGCTAGAGGACATTCATGCTGAGTGAAGTAACACGAATTCCAAAAACAAAACGAGCATGGTATCTGTCATCTGTGGATGTTATTGCCAATTACCTAGTTGTGTAAGTATTTCTTGTGTAAGGCCCCTGAGCTTTTTGGTTACAAAGCAGTGGGCATAATGCATTTTGGAAACGAACAACAACAAACAACAGAAAAATACTGCATCAAAGACTGACTGATTGAAACAGTGAACTTCTTGCTTTCAAAACAGTCAACTTCCCCATGGAAAAATATTGAGAAAGACAGAGAAAGCTGTTTGGCAGAAATGCACGGCTTGGTGGGTTGGGGAATGACAGAACATGGTCTAGATATTGTGTTAAAAATAAATTAAAAAAAAAAAAATGGTAAAAAAAGGAAAAACATATGTTTGGCAGAATTGCATGAGCTCTTGTGGGGTAAGTGTGGGGAGTGGGGAGGGGGGAGCACATGTCTAGATTTGATTTGTAATGTGATTTTGTACGAAACACACAGAGCTTCAATAAAAACATTGGCTTGGGTGAAAATGAGTAGAAAAAAATATAAATAAAAAAAAAAAAAAAAAAAAAGCCTCAAAAAAAAAAAATAATAATAAATGTTCTAGGAAGACAATCTGACAACATTCAGCATGCAAAGTTAGCTTTTGGAAAAAAAAAAAAAGGAATCTTTTTTTTTTAAAAAAAATTATTTATTTTGTATGTGTATGAATTGTACTGTCTGCAGGTAGTCTTTGTGCACCCATGTCATGCAATGCTGTCACGGAGGTCAGAAGGAGGATGTTGGATTTCCCTACACTGGAGTTAAGACGGGTCTCAGCCGCCAGGTGGGTGCGGGAATCGAACCTGACGTTCTTTGCAAGAGCGTTCGGCGCTCCTAACCACTAGGGCCATCCTCCAGCCCCTAGATTAAGAATCTTGCCAGGCGTGGTAGTGCATGCCTTTTAATCCTAGCGCTTGGGAGGCAGAGGCAGGTGGATCTTTGTGACTTCAAGCCAGGCCTGGTCTACAGAGTGAGTTCCGCGAACAGCTGGGTACAGGGAGACCCTGTCTCAAAAAGACCAAAAAAAAAAAAAAAAAAAAAAAGGAATTTATAAATAATGAGGTGAAGGAGCAGTCGCTCAGGCTAACCCATATCCTTTTTTTTTTTTTGTTTTTTTTGCTGTGTATGAAGTTATTGTCTGCTGCATGGTCTGTGCACCCGTGATTGTGCAATGCCGCGGAGGTCAGAAGAGGGTGCGAATTCCCCTGAACTGGAGATTCTCCTGGAATTGGAGTTACAGACGTGTTCTTAGCCGCATGTGGGTGCTGGGGATCGAACCGGGTCCTCTGCAAGAGCGTCGGTGCTCTTAACCGCTAGGCTATCTCTCCAGCCCAACCCATATCCTTAATTTCAGTTCCAGGGAATCCAATGGGTCTTGTACACATGGGGTGCACTTACACACATCTAATCAAAACATCCATACACACAAAATAAGAATAAATAACATCTATTACAGGCTTGGGGCCAGCGAGATGACATGGTGGTAAAGGTGCTTGCCACCCAAGTCCAGTGAGTTGAGTTGATTCCCTGAGCTCCACATGGTAAAAGGAGAGAACTGATTCCTTTATGTTGACCTCCAACCTACACATATGTGCACCCACACACATACACATACTCAAAAGAAATAAAAAATAAATAAATATAATTTAAAGGAAAAATATCTTTTAAAAAATCTCATAAATAGGGTTGGAGAGATGGCCTAGTGGGTTTAAGAGCGCCGACTGTCTTGACAGAGGACCCGGGTTTGATCCCAGCAACCACATGATGGTGAGACCATCTGACTCCACTCCCAGGGGAATCCGACACACCTTCTTCTGACCTCCGCAGTTATTGCACAATACAGGTGCACAATATCTACTTGCAGAAGTTCATTCATACACATTCCTGAATACTCAATCCAATATAGAACTGGATTTATTCATCCACAAGAATTCAAACAAGTGCTAGCTTTGGCAGCACATATACTAAAAAAAAAAAAAAAATTGGAATGATACAGAGAGGATTAGCATGGCCCCTGTGCAAGGATGAAACGCAAATTCGTGAAGCCTCCAGTAAAAAAAAAAAAAAACAAAAAAAAAGAGTTCACAATAAATAAAGAGGGGGAAAGTAAAAATAATAGGAAAAAATAGATAAGCTAGAGGAAATAAGGTTATTAGATTTTTATTATTTTATTTAATTATTTATTTGATCTTTTCAAGACAGGGTCTCCCTGGGTCCTCTGCAAGAGCAGTCAGTGCTCTTAACCGCTAGGCCATCTCTCCAACCCATAAATATATTATATTTATATATAATTTATGTATTTAAGTATATAAATATTTAAATATATTATATATTTTTGTCTTTTGAGACAGGGTCTTCCCAGTAGCCCTAGCTGTCCTGGAACTCACTTCATAACACAGGCTGGCCTTGAACTCACAGAGTCTGAATCACAGAGATCTGCCTGCCTCTGCCTCCGAGTGCTGGGATTAAAGCATGTACCTTGGTCTTCTCGGGTTTCACATCATTTTTTTTTTTTTTTTTTTTTTTTGGTCTATTCAAGACAGGGTCTCCCTGTAGCCCCGGCTGTCCTGGAACTTGCTCTGTAGACCAGGCTGCCTTGAACTCACAAAGATTCACCTGCCTCTGCCTCCTGAGTGCTAGGATTAAAGGCGTGTGCCACCATGCCCAGCTCACATCATTTTTTTTATCTTAGGGTTCTGCCTCCCTGCCCCTGCCCTTTTGCAGTACCTCACAAATTGATGTATTTATATTACCTTTCCTAATTAAGAGTTCTTCAACACTGTCTTTGATGGAGGGAAGTTGCCGGGGAGGCAGGGTGGTGGTGGGGGGGACAGAAAAATTAAATTTTTAAATAAAAAAAAAAAAAAAAGAAAAAGAAAAAAAAAAAAAAAAAAAAAAAAAAAAATCATGTAACACCATACCCAGCTAATACTTTTGACCTCCTAATAGCTAGATAATAAATTAGGCTTGTTCTATGCTTTAGCTACATGAGCCTAATGGAAGCATTTTCTAGTTAAATAGCATTATAAACAACTCCTTGAGTTGGAGAGTTGGACACAAAGGCATATGTCCATAATCCCAGCACTTGGGAAACAGAGGAGGGAAAATCTTTGCAAGTTCAAGGCCAGCCTACTCTATGTAGTGAGTTTCAGACTGGCTAGGACTACATAGTGAGACCATGCCTCCAAAAATAAAATAAAATGCTGGGCATGGTGGTGCACAGCTTTAATCCCAGTACTTGGGAGGCAGAGGCAGGTGGATCTCTGTGAGTTTCAGGCCAGCTGGGGCTACAGGGAGACCCTGTCTCAAAAAGACAAAAAAAAAAAAATTAAAATATTATTATTTAAATATTTCTCTTAGGTAATTTATACAGATGACCTTTATTTATTAAGGCCATTCAAATAGATATGGATTAAAAATACTGTTTAAAACATTACTGAAAAGCTGTGGTTTATTTTATTATTTTTTCTATTTTTTTATTTATTATTTTTTGAATATTTATTATTTTAATTTTATTTATTTATTTATTTATTTATTTATTTATTTATTTATTTATTTATTTATTGGTCTCTTCGAGACAGGGTCTCTCTGTACCCCAGCTGTCCTGGAACTCACTCTGTAGACCAGGCTGGTCTTGAACTCACAAAGATCTGCCTGCCTCTGCCTCCCAAGTGCTAGGATTAAAGCGTGCGCCACCACGCCCGGCTTATTTATTTTTTTATGTGTATGAGTGTACTGTCTGCATGCAGGTTTGTGCACCCGTGTCGTGCAGTGCTGCGGAGGTCAGAAGAGGGTGTCGGATTCCCCTGGAACTGGAGTCAAAGTTGGTTCTCAGCCGCCATGTGGGTGCTGAGAATCGAACCCCGGTCCTCTGCAAGAGCAGTTGGCGCTCTCAACCGCTGAGCCATCTCTCCAGCTCCCGGCTTATTTTATTTTTTATTTAATCATTACACTAAAAAAATTGTTCGTGTGAGTATATGTTAGGAGTTGAGGATGCCAAAAAATGCTTTCGATCCATTGGAGCTCAAGTTGCAGGCACTTGTAAGCTTCCTGGGGTGGATGCGGGAAGGAACTGCGCTCCAGTCCTCTGGAAAAGTCATAAGTGTTCTTCACAGCTGAGCCATCTCTTCATCTCCCTTTGATCTTAATTTATAAACTTCTTTTCTCATCATTTATTTTGATGTTTGCTGTGTTTTTGAGAAGCAGGAAGGTAGAACTATACTCTTAGTAAAATCAACTGCCTAACCCTTTCAACCCCTTCCCTGTTCCCTCTAATCCCATTTTGGGAGTAGAGGCCTTCTCAACAGGGACAGGCGTTCCCAGCCAGACAAATGGAGTTAAAGAACTCAGAAATTTGCTTCTATGAAAATACTCAATTGAGGGACTGGAGAGATGACTCAGCGGTTAAGAGTGCCAACTACTCTTGCAGAGGATCCACATGCCGGCTAAGAACCAACTTTAACTCCAGTTCCAGGGGAATCCGACGCCCTCTTCTGACCTCCCCGGCATTGCATGACACGGGTGCACCAACCTACATGCAGACAGTACACTCATACACATAAAAAAAATATATAAATTTAAAAAAATTAAAAAATATACTCAGTTGAAGTTTGATTGTTTTCTTTTTGAGAAATGGTCTCATTCAAAGCAATCTTGTTGCCTAAGCTTTCCTAGTACTGGGATTACAGGTCTATTGCACCAGGCTTATTTCCTTGCTCCTGGAAACTAAGAAATGTCTAATTTGCAGCAGGGGGTGGGGCACTGTGTTCTTAGTACCTAGCAAAATGCTTGTGTGCAGTAGGCACTTCAACATGATACTGATGCATGGAGATATAAATAGATGTCTGTAGAGCTCTGGGTTTTCAGCTGCAGGTTTAATCAAAGAGGATTTTATGTGACAGTATTGCTGATATACATATCAATGGGTCATCTTTTCTTCTGTGAGGTAGCTATTTTTATTTGAATAGAAATGGGAGGATAGTTTTATATCCTTGGCAACATAAAGGGAGCAGCTTGATTCTCTTCTGGCTTAGGACTTTAAAGGATAAAGTATCTTTAGAGGGAATTAATAAGCATTGGAAAAATAGACCTTTATGGCTTCTGTAAGTAGTTATTAATAGATCCTGCAAAATATCTCTGAGCAATTCTTTATAGTAGTACAAGAGCCTAAATTAAATGAAAGTACAAGCCAGGTATGATGGCACAAGCCTGTACTCCAACACTTAGGAGCTAGGGATCTAACTACATATGGAGCTGGAGGCTAGCCTGGGGAACAAGAGACCTTGTCTCAGAAAAAAAATAAATAAACAAACAAAAGTGATTATAATCAACCTTGAATACCTCCCGCTGATTAATTTATATGAGAAATATTGTTATAAATTTTAATGTTGCATTTGGCTTTTTTGGGGGGGGGTCTTTTAGAGGATTCTTTTTTTTTCTTTTTCTTTTTCTTTTTTGGTTATTTTTGAGACAGGGTCTCCCTGTAGCTCCGGCTATCCTGGAACTAGCTATATAGACCAGGCTGGCCTTGAACTCACAAGGATTCGCCTGCCTCTGCCTCCCAAGTGCTAGGATTAAGGGCGTGTGCCACCACGCCCAGCCTTTTTTGGTCTTTTAGAGATAGGGTCTCCCTATAGCCCCAGCTAGCCTGGAACTCAATCTGAGATCACAAACATGTGCCACCATACCAAGATTTTTGTTTTGTTTTGTTTTCTATTTTGTTATATTTTAACTTTTCTTTTTCTTTTGTGACAGGGTCTCAGCCTCAGAATGCTGGGATTGTAGGTATGAGCCACCACACCCAGTTTAGGTGACACTTTCTTTGAGATAGTATCTCAAGTAGCCTTAAACTTGCTATACAGCTGAGATTGGCCTTGAACTCCTGATCTTCCTGTATCTACCTTCCAAATGCTGTGATTATAGAGTGGGCTACTTCAAGTGTCAATCTTGATATGCAGCTTTAGATCTTCTCTATTAATTTCTGTTTTCCATGCTAAGTAATTGGTTTTGTTCTCTATGTAGCATTTTCCAGTTCCATCACCAAACATGCCAATTAGCTCTAATACCATTTTTCTAGTTTAATTTGATGACTGTTACTAACAGGGCAGTACCTGTGGTTTTACTTATGTTTTAGTGACTGGAAATTCAGGAAGTCATGTTTTCCTTTTTTTTTTTTTTTTTTTTTGGTGAATGAATTATTTTTACTACACTTTAAATTAGTTGCTTCTTGCCTGGGTTGGTGGCACTTGGGAAATGGACCCAGAATGATTAGGAGTCCAAGCTCATCATCAAATACACACTGAGTTGAGACTCTCTCAAAACAAAATACGTGAGTATCTTGTGAAAAAGGTAGTTGGGGCTGGAGAGATGGCTCAGCAGTTAAGAGCACTAACTGTTCTTGCAGAGGACCTGGGTTTGAATCCCACCACCCACATGGTGGCTAAGAACTGTCTTTAAGCCCAGTGTGGTGGTGCAAGCCTTTAATCTTAGCACTCGGGAGGCAGAGGCAGGTGGATCTCTGTGAGTTCAGGGCCAGCCTGGCCTACATAGCATGCTCCAGGCCACCTGGAACTAAAGAGAGACCCTGTCTCAAAAAATAAATAAATAAATAAAAAGAAAAAGGTAGTATAGTGTGTTAGAACTTTTCTCAAAATCTGATTAGCAGCCAGGCGTGGTGGCGCGTGCCTTTAATCCTAGCACTTGGGAGGCAGAGGCAGGAGGATCTTTGTGAGTTCAAGGCCAGCCTGGTCTACAGAGTGAGTTCCAGGACAGCTGGGGCTACAGGGAGACCCTGTCTTGAAAAGACCAAAAAAAACCAAAACAAACAAACAAACAAATCTGATTAGCATGCATTGAAACGTTTATTATTTTTTTCTGTCCCTAGTACCATACCAGGCAACAAAACAACTCAAAGTTGAGTAATATGTATTTTCTCCTACCCCAAAAGTCACAGATTATTGGAAGTGAGGTGGATAGGAAAAAAGAAAAGTATGGAAAAAATTTAAAAATCCTAGTGTGTGATCTGCCTTTCCTGCTGAGAAAGACAGGTTTCAGGTACTCCGGAGGAAGGCCACATCATCTGGAGACAATGCATGCTTTCCAAAGACAGTTTGTCTAGGACAATAAACAAATTGTGCTCACTTAGGCCCAAATGATGTATGCTTTGAGTTTCCGGCCCTCCCCTCCCATTAATTCCTAAATATAAACAATGCTCCAGGTGTAAGCTACACTCTGTAAAAGTTCTGAATGGTAGAAGCTTCCAGCTATGAACTGATGGCTTTTGCAGCCTAAAAGGAGTGGAGGGTTTCTACCCTTAAAAAAAAAACATTTCTTGGGGCTGGAGAGGTGGCCTAGCGGTTAAGAGCGCCGACCGCTCTTACAGAGGACCCGGGTTCGATCCCCAGCACCCACATGGCGGCCGAGAGCCGTCTGAAACTCCAATTCCAGGAGAACTCCAGTTCCAGGGGAATCCGAGACCCTCTTCTGACCTCCGCGGCATTGCATGACACGGGTGCACAAACCTGCATGCAGACAGTACATTGATACACATACAGAAATAAATAAAATTTAAAAAAAAAAAAAAAAAGAAAAAAGAAAATTCAAACCTCCCTCACTCTCCCTTTAAAAAAAAACAAAAAAAAAAAACATTTCTTGTCAGGCGTGGTGGTGCACACCTTTAATCCTAGCACTGGGGAGGCAGAGGCAGGCCTGGTCTACAGAGTGAGTTCCAGGACAGCCGGAGCTACAGGGAGACCCTGTCTCAAAAAGACCAAAAAAAAAAAAAAATTTATTGGGTGGAGAGATGGCTCAGTGGTTAAGAGTGCTGACTGCTCTTGCAGAGGATCCAGGTTCAATTCCCAGCACCCACATGACGGCTAAGAACTGTTTTTAAACCTGGTGTGGTGGTGCTTGCCTTTAATCCCAGCACTTGGGGGGTAGAGGCAGGCAGATCTCTGTGAGTTCTAGGCCAGCTGAGGCTACAGGGAGAACCTGTCTTGAAAAAAACAAAACAAAACAAAACAAAAAAACCCAACAAAATTCTCCTATTACCGCCATTTGGGTCTGGGAAAAATGTATAGGACAGATTGTGTTTCACACCTGTTATTCTCAAAGCTTGTTGAAGATAGGTTAACACCGTGGGAAACTTCATTCTAGTCAAGACTCTGAATATGCTTTTGGTATTTATACATCTAGAATTTAAGTGGTCACTCATGCCACCATCTGTACACCGATAGTTTTTATTCTAAGAGCTATTAGTCCTGATGTATTGTTTGTGACATTACCCACTATAGTTGATTCAAATAAAAGTAAATATCACAAGGGCTGGAGAGATGGCTTAGTGGTTAAGAGTGCCGACTGCTCTTGCAGAGCACCAGGTTCAATTCCCAGCACCCACATGGCGGCTAAGAACCGTCTTTAAAGCTGGGCGTAGTGGCACATGCCTTTAATCCTAGCACTTGGGAGGCAGAGGCAGGTGGATCTCTGTGAGTTCAAGGCCAGCCTGGTTCACAGAGAGCGTTCCAGGCTAGCTGGGGCTACAGGGAGACCCTGTCTCGAAAAGACCAAAAATAAATAAATAAATAAATAAATAAATATCACAACAGTTCATCTAATAAAACAAAATCACAGCAGTTAATCTAATAAAACAATTAAGACAAACAACTCTCACATTATTGTGAAATGTAATACACTCTTATTTTCTTTTTTTGGTCTTTTGGAGACAGGGTCTCCCTGTAACCCCAGCTGTCCTGGCACTCCCTATGTAGGCTAGGCTGGCCTTGAACTCACAGATATCCACCAGCCTCTGCCTCCTAAGTAGTACTGGGATTAAAGGCATGCACCACCATGCCTGGCACCCAAATAAATAATTTTTTTTTTTTTGGTCATTTTGAGACAGGGTCTCCCTGTAGCTCTGGCTGTCCTGGAACTCACTCTGTAGACCAGGCTGGCCCTGAACCCACAGAGATCCGCGTGCCTCTGCCTCCCAAGTGCCAGGATTAAAAGCGTGCGCCACCACGCCTGGCATAAATAATTTTTTAATTAAAAAATTTTAAGATAAGAATATCTCAGTGGCTAGCTGGGTGTGGTGGCGCACACCTTTAATCCTAGCACTCAGGAGAATAAATAAATAAATAAATAAATAAATAAATAAATAAATAAATAACAGATTTAGTTGACAAGCCTGGAGAGATCTGGATCTATATAATTTTCTAAAAAATAAATTTCCTAAATTGAACTCTGTAATCTTCATCAATTAAACTGAAGATCTTAAATTTATTTCTTCTTTTTGTTCAATCTTGAGAATTGAAACCAGGTCCCTGTACATGCTATGCAAGTACTCTGCCACTGAGATATTCTTTTTTTTTTTTTTTTTTGGTCTTTTCGAGACAGGATCTCCCTTTAACCCCAGCTCTCCCAGCACTCCCTGTGTAGACCAGGCTGGCCTTGAACTCGCAGAGATCTGCCTGCCTCTGCCTCCTAAGTGCTGGGATTAAGGAGTGTGCCACCATGCATGGCCTTTTTTTTTTTTTTTTAGGCAAAAATCTCATGTATTCCATGCTGGCCACAAACTTCTGATGGTCCTGCCTCCACATCCTAAGTGCTGGGATTAGACACGTGAAGCAACATAGCAACAATTCTCTGCCTCATTCTGCCTGCTTTATGTCTAGAAATAAATAACAGAACCAATAAAGACCTGAATGAAACTGATCAACCTGACTAAGGGAAAATGGCCCTGGAAGTTATTTTTTTTTGGGGGGGGTGCATTTTTTTTCATTATTTGCTTATTTGCTTGTTTCCCCTCTCCCTCCTTGAGACAAGAATGTCTCTAAAATAGTTGAAGCTGAGTAAATTGGCTTGTAATTTTGGTACTTGCTCTGCTAAGCCAAGAGTATCACAAGTTTGAGGCCAGCCTGGCCTGTATAGGAAGACTTGTCAAGAAAGAAGGAATGGAGTTCCAGGTCAGCTGGGGCTACAGGGAGACCCTGTCTCGAAAAGACCAAAAAAAAAAAAAAAAAAGAGAGAAAACCTTGGGCTGGAGAGATGGCCTAGGGTTAAGAGCGCCGACCGCTCTTACAGAGGACCCGGGTTCGAATCCAAGCACACCACATGGCAGCCAAGAAACCGTCTGAACTCCAATTCCAGGAGAACTCCAGTTCCAGGGGAATCCAACACCCTCTCTGACCTCCGCGCATTGTCACGACATGGTGCACAAACATGCATGCAGACAGTAATTCATAACACATACAGAAATAATAATATAAAAAAAAAAAAGAAGAAGGAATGAAAAAAAGAGGAAAGGAAAGGAGAGGAAATGAAAATAAAAGAAAAAAGGTTGGAAAGGACTCATTGAGACAGGCAGCTGTTTCGAGGGCAAGATTCAGGGTAAAACCAGTAGGTCAAAAGACTGGCACCGCGGGGCTGGAGAGATAGCCTAGCGGTTAAGAGCACCGACTGCTCTTGCAGGGGAGCCGGGTTCGATCCCTAGCACCCACATGGCGGCTGAGAACCGTCTGTAACTCCAATTTCAGGAGAACTCCAGTTCCTGGGGAATCCGAGACCCTCTTCTGACCTCCGAGGCATTGCACAACACGGGTGCACAAATCTACATGCAGACAGTACATTCATACACATACAAAAATAAATTAAAAAAAAAAAAAAGACTGGCACCGGATCCGGAGCACCCCTTAGAGTCAGTCAGTACCCTGGAGAGCTCCCCCAAATACTCTTGTTCTGTCAACTTGAGAGCTTTCAAATGCCCTAGCTGGCAACATTTAAGTCCTTCCGTGGTCTCACAAGATCACACACTTTCACAAATGTACTTCATGGGTTTTAAATAACTTTCTTTTGGTGCTAAGTATTGAACCCAGAACCTCGTACAAACTAGGCAAGTGCTCTGTCACTAAGCTACATCTCTAGCCCCCAGCTCTGTCTTTTCGTGAGCTCCAAATACATAGTACTCACAGTGGCAGCCGTGGTGGCAGCTGATATATACATATATATCAGATATATATATCTATCTATATCTATATCTATCTCTATCTATATATATAGATAGAGATAGATATAGATATAGATATAGATATATCAGCTACATATATTATCAGCTATATATATTATCAGCTCTATCTATCTATCTATCTATCTATATATATAGTGGTAAGCGTGGATTCAGTTTTTAATGGGTGGAAGGCACGATGAGTTTTGGAATTACAACAGTCAGCATTTGGACCCAAGAAGAGAAGAGACTTTGGAGGCATGTGGGGGTATGTTCACATCAAGGCCAGAGGGCTTGGATCCCGCTGGAGTTGGAGAAACAGGCAGTTGTAAGGTACCTAATATGGGTGCTGGGAACCAAACTCCAGTTGGCAGCTGACCCACATCTCCAGGCACCTTGGACTCATTCAATTTTTTTTTTTTTTGGTAACAAACACTCGTGGCTAGGGTTGGCCTCAAGCTTGCTATGTATCTGAGAATGACCTTCAATTTGCGATCCTCCTGCTTCTACCTCCCAAGGGCTGGGATCTCTGCATGAGCCACTATGGCTGATTTATGAGCTGCTGGGGATCAGACCAGGGCTCAAGTATGCCAGGCACACACTCTACCAAGTGAGCTACATCACCGGCCTTACTTTCTTATTTCTCTTGGTTTTCTGTGGTAAGTCTCAGAAGACTCAGGTTAACTTTGAACACGCTATGCAGCAGAGGATGACCTCATATTCCTGATCCTCCTGCCCCAACCTCCTACGTGCTGTGATTCTCGGTGTGTGCCAGTATGCCTGGCTTATCTTAGTTTCTATGCAGTAGAAAAGGTAAAAGGGACCTAGATATTTTTTGCATTCATGATATTGACTGCTAATTGACACAGAGAGAGAGAGAGAGAGAGAGAGAGAGAGAGAGAGAGAGAGAGATTTGATATATTTCTAGTCTCTGTTTGTAGGCATCACTAAGGCAGGGTTGCTGGTTTCTGTTTATTCCAGACTGACATCATGACTTTGGCCATCAAAATTTTCATTAACATGGGACTCTGGTTAAGAAGACTTGCTAGCTGAGCGTGGTGGTGCATGCCTTTAATCCTAGTACTCAGGAGGCAGAGGCAGGTGGATCTTTGTGAGTTCAAGGCCAGCCTGGTCTACAGAGTGAGTTCCAGGACAGCTGGGGAGCTATAGGGAGACCCTGTCTTGAAAAGACCAAAAAAAAAAAAAAAAAAGAAGAAGACTTGCTGTTGCTGCTCAATCATGAGGAGTAGATGTCAGATCCCAGCACACACACTGCATGCACATTCTTCTGGCCTCACATGTGTACATACACTCATAGATTCACATACATGCACACAAACATAATAAAGGCTTTCTATTTTTTTAAATGTATTATTTATAAGCCAAGTGTGGTGGTGCACACTTTAATCCCAGCACTTGGGAGGCAGAAGCAGGCGGATCTCTGTGAGTTCAAGGCCAGCCTGATGGTCTACATATCAAGTTCCAGGACAGCTGGAACTGCAGGGAGACCCTGCCTCAAAAGACCAAAAAATACTTATTTATTTTTGATATTTACTTATTTTTATGTGTACATGCCTGAGTGTATGCATGTATATTATATACATACAGTGTCCAAAGAAACCAGAAGAGAGCATTGGACCCACTGGGACTGGAGTTACAGATGCTTGTGAGCTGCCATGTGGGTGCTGTGAGCTGAACCCAGCTCCTCTGGAAGAACAGAAAGTTCTCATAACTGGTGAGCTGTGTCACTGCCTCCCAGTTGGGATCTTTAACGTACTCCAAGAGCTCATTTGCTGAAGCTTTGGTCTCTAGTGCAGAAAAAGTTGAGAGGTGAGGTCTTTGTAGGGGAAGTGGCTCATGGAAGCTCTGACCTGATGAGTGAGTTCATCTATGGTAGGAGCTGTAACTCTTTTTTTTTGTTGTTTAATTTTATTTTTAGGGGAGGCCAGGGAAGAGTAGATTTTTTTTTTTGTCTTTTTGAGACAGGGTATCCCTGTAGTCCCAACTGTCCTGGAACTTGCTCTGTATACCAGGCTGACCTTGAACTCACAGAGATCCACCTGCCTCTGCCTCCCAAGTGCTGGGATTAAAGGTGTGCACCACCACACTTGGCTTATAAATAATACATTTAAAAAAATAGAAAGCCTTTATTATGTTTGTGTGCATGTATGTGAATCTATGAGTGTATGTACACATGTGAGGCCAGAAGAATGTGCATGCAGTGTGTGTGCTGGGATCTGACATCTACTCCTCATGATTGAGCAGCAACAGCAAGTCTTCTTCTTCTTTTTTTTTTTTTTTGGTCTTTTCAAGACAGGGTCTCCCTATAGCTCCCCAGCTGTCCTGGAACTCACTCTGTAGACCAGGCTGGCCTTGAACTCACAAAGATCCACCTGCCTCTGCCTCCTGAGTACTAGGATTAAAGGCATGCCATACAATACCCTCAGAGGTCAAAAGAGGGTTTCACATCCTCCAGAACTGGAGTTACAGATGGTTGTTAGCTGCCATGTAGGAGCTGGGATTCAAACCTGGGTCTTCAGCAAGAGCAGTCACTGATCTTAACCACTGAGCCATCTCTCCAGCCCCTCACATTCTTTTTTTTTGTCTTTTTGAGACAGGGTCTCCCTGTAGCCCCAGCTGGCCTGGAACTCACTCTGTAGACCAGGCTGGCCCTAAACTCACCGAGATCTGACTGCCTCTGCTTCCTGAGTGCTGGGATTAAAGGCTTGGGCCACCATGCCTGGCTTGAGGTGTGCCCTTGAAGGGTATAGTTCTGCTTCCTTTTCTCTGCTTCCCGGCTGCCATGAAGTAAGAAACTTTCCTTTGCCACACCTTTCTGCTATGACGTACTGCCCTGCCACAGGCTTAAAAGCAATCAGGCTGGTTAAGAAAGTGTATTGCAGGCCAGGTATGGTGGCCCATGTCTTTAATCCCAGCACTCAGGAGAGAGAGGCAGGCGGATCTTTGTGAGTTCCAGGCCAGCCTGGTCTACACAGTGAGTTCCAGGCCAGTTTGGGGCTACAGGGACACCCTGTTTCAAAAAGACCAAAAAAGAAAAAAAAAAAAAAAAAGAAAGTGTATTGCTTTTTCAGGGGACCCAAAGGGAAGTTAGCACCCACATCTGGTAGCTCATAACAAACTGCCTGTAATTCCATCTCCAGAGGATCTGATGTTCTCTTGGTCTCGGGGAGTACCTGCACTCATGTGCATATATCACACATATATACACATACTTTTAAAATAATAAATAAATAAATAAATAAATAAATAAATAAATAAAATAATAAAAATAATGCTGGGCGTGGTGGCGCATACCTTTAATCCCAGCACTTGGGAGGCAGAGGCAAGTGGATCTCTATGAGATCAAGGCCAGCCTGGTGTACAGAGAGAGCTCCAGGCCAGCTGGGGCTAAAGAGAGACCCTGTCTCAAAAAGTCCAAAAAATAATGAACTTTTAGAAAAATTCTCTCTCTCTCTCTCTCTCTCTCCCCCGCTGCTCTCACTCTCACTCTAGTTGTCTCTTTCTGTCTCACATATACACAATTGGAAAACAACTGAAAAAGAAATGTAGAAATGTGACCATGAGATGCCCCATGTAATCACAATCTGACTCTTAGCATCTATTTTAACCAAGAGTGAGACCCAAACTGCTTTGAGAACCTGTTATTTCAGATTTGCTCCCAAACTGTCCAAACCGTGGTCTTTAACAAAGGCCTTCATCTTTATTTTTATTTATTTATTTTTTTTGGTCTTTTTGAGACAGGGTCTCCCTTTAGTCCCAGCTGGCCTGGTGCTCACTCTGTAGACCTGGTTAGCCTTGACCTTGAACTCACAGAAATCCACCTGCCTCTGCCTCCCAAGTGCTGGGATTAAAGGTGTTAGTTACCATGCCCAGCCATCTTCCTCTTTTTATAAATTGAAAACCTGGGGCTGGAGAGATGGCCTAGCGGTTAAGAGTGCCCACTGCTCTCTCAGAGGACCCGGGTTCGATCCCCAGCACCCACATGGTGGCTGAAAACTGTCTTTAACTCCAGTTCCAGGGGAATCTGACGCCCTCTTCTGACTTCTGTGGCATTGCATGACACGGGTGCACAAACTTGCATGCAGACAGTACATTCATACACATACAGAAATAAATAAAATTAAAATAAAGAGTTTAAATGTTGAAAAACTGCTGTGAGTGCCAGGCGTGGTGGAGCACACCTTTAATCCCAGCACTTGGGAGGCAGAGGCAGGCAGATCTCTGTGAGTTCAAGGCCAGCCTGGTCTACAGAGTGAGTTCCAGGACAGCTGGGACTGCAGGGAGACCCTGTCTCGAAAATACCAAAAGAAAAAAAAAAAAGAAAAACTGCTGTGGTCTTTTATGACCTGTACATTAAAAAAAAAAAGAAGACTAATTCCACATTGACATTTTATTCAATGAGATACAGGACAGGAACAATAACTTATCATCAGGGCAACCCAACATGTTACAATTCTGTAAGACTCATCTCAAAGGAATAGCTAACAATCTACACAGTTGCCCGGGAGCTGTCTTATGTGACTCTTCAAGTAGATTTGCACACTGTGTACTAGCTTATCCTGGCCAGTTTTAGCTAAGGGAAAACAGTGTTTCAGCTTTTAAACTGTCTAAATAAAGGAAGACATCCTGTCTTGTAGAAGAATTGTGAGTGGCCTTTGGATTTTAATGCTATTTTTGTTGTTGTTGTTGTTGTTGTTTTATTTTGTCTGTTTGAAACAGGGTCACCCTGTAACCTCAGCTGTCCTGGAGCTCCCTCTGTAGACCATGCTGGCCTTGAACTCACAGAGATCTGCCTGTCTCTGCCTCCCAAGTGCTAGGATTAAAGGCATGCACCACCATGCTTGGCTTAAAGACAGTTCTTAGCTGCCATGTGGGTGCTGGGATCCAACCTGGGTCCTCTGCAAGGGCAGTTGGTGCTCTTAGGTGCTCTTAACTGCTGAGCCTTCCTTCTTTTCTTCTTTTCCTCCTCGCTATGTTACCCTGGCTGCTCTTGAACTTAGAGGCTCAAATGATCTTTCCCCTTCAGCTTCCTCAGTAGCTGGGACTACAATTGTTTCCCACCACATCTGGTTTACACTATTTCTTCAATGACTATTTCTTTTTACATTTATTTATTTATTGTGCAGTGGGGGCAAGGGGATGTGCAGGTCAGAGGACAACATTCTAGAGTCAGTTCTCTCCTTCCATCATGTGGATCCAGGGATTGAATTTAGGTCATCAGGCTTGGCAACAAGCTTCTTACCCACTGAGCTACCTTTCTGGCCCTTCAATATTTTGTAGACCTTGTAATCAAGGTGCTATCTGTGCATTTCAAGTGTGTCATTGCTAGAGAGGGACTGTGTCATGTTTGGCTTTGGCTGTCAATTTGACACACACAGAAGAGGGAACCTCAATTAGAGAATTACTGCTAGCAGATTGGCCAGTGGGCATGTCTGTGAGGCATTTTGTTGATTGTTGAGTGATGTGGGAGAGCCCAGCCTACTATGGGTGGTGCCACTCTTGGGTAGTGGGCCTGGGATACATAAAAAAGTTATGGATGCCAGGTGTGGTGGTGCTTGCCTTTTTTTTAATTTTAATTTTATTTCATTATTTTTTACGTGTATGAGTGTACTGTCTGCATGTAGCTTGGTGCACCCATGTCATGTGATGTTGTGGAGGTCAGAAGAGGGCATCGAATTCCCCTGGAACTTGAGTTAAAGACGGTTCTTAGCTGCCATGTGGGTGCCAGGAATTGAACCGGGTCCTCTGCAAGAGTAGTCGGTGTTCTCAACCGCTGAGCCATCTCTCCAACCCTGTGCTTGCCTTTAATCCCAGCATTCTGGAAGCAGAGGCAGGTGGATCTCTGTGAGTTCAAAGCCAGCCCGGTCTATAATGAGTTCCAGGCCAGCTGGGGCTACAGGGACACTCTGTCTCAAAGAGACAAAGAAAAAGATTACTGAGAAGCAAGCCAATAAGCCACATTCCTCCATGGTCTCTGTTTCAGCTCTTGCCTCCTGCCCCGACTTCCCTCAGTAATGGATTGTAAGCTGAAGTTAACCCTTGCCTCCACAATGTTTCCTCCAAAACATCTTTTGATCATGATTTTTTTTTTCTGTTTTTGTTTTGTTTTGTTTTTTTGGTCTTTTTCGAGACAGGGTTCCCTGCAGCCCCAGCTGTCCTGGAACTCACTCTATAGACCAAGCTGGCCTTGAACTCCACAAAGATCTGCCTGCCTCTGCCTCCAGAGTGCTAGGATTAAAGGTGTGCACCACCACACCCAGCTTAAATAGGGTTCTTAGCCGCCATGTGGGTGCTGGGAATCGAACCTGGGTCCTCTGGAAGAACATTCAGTGCTCTTAACCATTGAGCCAACTCTCTAGCCCCAAGACTGTGGAACTTTTAAAGTATTGTCTTTTTTTTTAATTTTTAAAAAAATTTTATTTATTTTGGTATGTGTATGAATGTACTGTCTGCATGCAGGTGTGTGCACCCATGTCGTGCAATGCCGCAGAGGTCAGAAGAGGGTGTCGGATTCCCCTGGAACTGGAGTTCTCCTGGAATTGGAGTTTCAGACGGCTCTTGGCTGCCATGTGTGTGCTGGGGATCGAACCCGGGTCCTCTGTAAGAGTGGTTGGCGCTCTTAACGGCTAGGCCATCTCTCCAGCCCTAAAGTATTGTATTTTATATTGGGTTATTAATGTAAAATCTTGGGGACAGAGAAAGAAATGAAAGGTTATGGTTCAGAGTGGTGTATTTGTATATAAAGGTTGCTAAGGAGTGGAAAGTTCCTATACATTGGTATTATTACAAATTTCTCTAAAATTGTTTTTGAGATAAGATCTTATGTTTTCCAAGCTGACTTCAAACTCTGTGTAGCTGAGGATACTCCTGAACTCCTAATACTTATGCCTCTACCTCCTGAGTGGTGGGATTAAAAGCATGCACCATCACTCTCAGCAATTGGCTAAGAAATTTTGGAAAGCAATTTTTAGTCTATTCTTTGGTAGTCATAACTTCTTTAACTTCTTAGGTTTCATTTAACTGACAGACAATCCAATAGGAATTCTAATCCAAGGGAGGAGGGGTCTCATGATCAGTAAAACTTGAAAATTATCAAGAAGTCAATATTTGGGTATATTATTGAGATAGAAAAGTCAAGTTTATTATCAAGAAAAAAGAAAAACATGTTCAAAATATCTTGGGGCTGGAGAGATGGCTCAGCAGTTGAGAGCACTGGCTGTTCCTGCAAAGGATCCAGGTTCAGTTCCTAGCATCCTCACAGCAGCTAATAGTTCCAGGCCAGCCTGGTCTATGTATAGAGTTCTAGGCCAACTAGAGCTGCAGAAAGATCCTGTCTCAAAAAAAGATACAGTTATAGCTGCTTCACTGGCCTGCCAGCATGGAAATTATCTTTTTATTAGTAGACATTTTATTTTTTATTTTATTTTATTTTATTTATTTTTTATGTGTATGAATGTACTGTCTGCATGTAGGTTTGTGCACCCGTGTTGTGCAAACCTTCGGAAGTCAGAAGAGGGTGTTGGATTCCCCTGGAACTGGAGTTAAAGACGGTTCTCAGCCACTATGTGGGTGCTAGGGATGGAACCCGGGTCCTCTGCAAGAGCAGTGGGCACTCTTAACCGCTAGGCCATCTCTCCAGACCAGATGATTAGACATTTTCTTAGGGAAATAACTAGAATAATTAGAATAATGAAAAAAAGTGTAAATATAAAGACATTAACTTCTCAAGGCATAACTCTGATTGTACAACCTAATTATGCAGAAATGAAAAGTTAAATTAATAGAATAGTCACTTAATGGATACTGAATCTGCAACATAATTGCACCTTTTTTTTTTTTTTGGTCTTTTTGAGACAGGATCTCCCTTTAGTCCCAGCTGACCTAGAGCTCGCTATGTAGACCAGGCTGGCCTTGAACTCACAGAGAATCGCCTGCCTCTGCCTCTGGAGTGCTGGAATTAAAGGCGTGTGCCACCATGCCCCGCACACTTTATTTTTTTTTATATGAGTATGAACGTATTGCTTGCATGCAAGTGCACATGTGTCCTGCAATGTATGGGGAGGTCAGAAGAAGGCATCAGATTCCTCTGGACCTGCAGCTACAGACAGTCATATGGATGCTAGGAATTGAACCTGGCTTCCCTGCAAGAACAGCCAGTGTTCTTAACCACTGAGCCATCTCTCCAGCCCATAATTGCACTTTTTTTTTTTTTTTTT
>VZQC01015396.1:3396314-3409875 GCA_009823505.1 Rhizomys pruinosus | reverse complement strand
CCAGCCCATAATTGCACTTTTTTTTTTTTTTTTTTTCTTTTCAAGACAGGGTCTCCCTGTAGTCCCAGCTGTCCTGGAACTCACTCTGTAGACCAGGCTGACCTTGAACTCACAACGATCCACCTGCCTCTGCCTCCCAAGTGCTATGATTAAAGGCGTGAGCCACCACGCCCAGCCATAATTGCACTTTCTATATGGTAAAGATATGGAACAAAATAAAATCATAACCATGATATGAGATTTTGAGCAAAAGTCTTTTTTTCAGGTTTTGAACTTGGGATAGATAATATGATCACAGTATACTGTGATTGTGTTTAAATAAAACTTCAGATATTTCTCTGAATAGAAATATCAAAAGAAATGCCAAACATGTTTCATTCCCTAAATACTGTGGCTATTGTGACTAAAGAGATAAAAGACCACTTCTCCTACATGAAAATCTGATCTAGAATTCTGTCTCTACTTCTGTTCCTCTGGTTATCTGATAAAAGTAAATGGTCAGCTGTGTTAATAGCAACAGTACTAACAGTAAAAACAACTACTGATTGGTCAACTCTTCTAGACAGGGGAGTTATAAATGAATTATAAATATATGATAGAAAGCAAGGTGTGGTTGTGTACAGCTATAATTCCAGGATTTTCTGAGGTAGTGGTAGGAAGATTAGGGGTTCAAGGCCTGTGTCAAACAAAAATTAATATTAAATATTTCTTCTAAACCTAGAAGTTTCTCTAGATATATGCAGATAGAGTATTGCTTACTCACTCATTTATGTCATATAAACATATCCAGATTACGATAATAACAATTAGTTTTTTGTGTTAGGCAGGGTCCAGGAGAGAGAATTCATCAAGGAAATTGAATAAGAAAAGCTTCCTATATGGAATTATTTTTTTTAATTTTTATTTATTCTTTATGTGTATGAATGTACTGTTTGCATGTAGGTTTGTGCACCTGTGTCATGCAATGCAGCAGAGGTCAGAAGAGGGCTTCAGATTCCCCTGGAGCTGAAGTTAAAGATGGCTCTCAGCCACCATGTGGGTGCTGGGGATTGAACCTGGGTCCTCTGCAAGAACAGTCAGCGCTCCTAACCTCTAGGCCATCTCTCCAGCCCCCCTATATGGAATTATTCACTATAACCAGGACTTACAGAAAGGATTGGCTAGTAAGGCTAGAGAGCACTGCACAGCACAGTTCTTGTGGTGTGAACCTGGGACCTCCTTTGTGAAGCAGCGGCTCGGGAGACTTCCATGCTCAGTCATCAGCAATGAAAAGCCCAAGGAAGGAGAGAAGACTGAAAATGATAATCACATCTACTTGAAGGTTGTGGGAAGGTGGTGGGAGGGTGGTGGGAGGGTGGTGAAACAAAGCAGGCTGCTAAGCCTGAATACCTGAGTTTAATTCCTGGGATCTACTTGGTGAAAAAGAGAGAACCGTGCTCGCTTCGGCAGCACATATACTAAAATTGGAATGATATAGAGATTAGCATGGCCCCTGCGCAAGGATGACACGCAAATTCGTGAAGCATTCCATATTTTAACGCGGGAGGCCCGGGTTCGATTCCCGGCCAATGTTTTTTTTTGAGAACCAACTCCTGGAAGTTGTGCTCTGATCTCCATATGTAAGTGTGCCATGATGTGCAGGAGCACACAAAATAAATACGTCATAAATAATTAAAGGTAGTATGATAGGATGATTCTGTGGTGCAGTTTAAGATGAAGAGGCATGGGCTGGAGAGATGGCCTAGCGGTTAAGAGCGCCGACCACTCTTACAGAGGACCCGGGTTCGATCCCCAGTACCCACATGGCGGCCAAGAACCGTCTGAGACTCCAATTCCAGAGGAATCCGACGCCCTCTTCTGACCTCCGTGGCATTGCACGACACGGGTGCTCAAACCTGCATGCAGACAGTACATTCATACACATAAAGAAAAAAAAAAAAAAAGATGAAGAGGCACAACACACCTAAGTAAACTGATGAAAGCCTACCGTGAAGGAAAGGGTTTGCCAACAATTCCAACTTGAACAAACACCCAGGCACATTTGGCAGTGGAGAATGAAGATACCACTGATGTATCCCTGCAGCAGACAAGAGACTGCTACTCCAGACTCCATTCCTATAGACCAAAAATGTATGCTCAGTTGTAAAACTACGATTGGAAACCAGGCGGGTGAGATACCTGTGATACTAGCATTACAGAAGCTGAAGCAGGATAGCAGTGACTTTAATGCCACCCTTGACTACATAACTTTGTCCTCAAAAAGCAAAATAAAGTTTCTAACCAAGGAAATAAAATCATAAAAACAAAACCCCCAAACCCACTACTATCCCCTCCCCATAACCAGGCATAATGGTGCTGCAAATTTGATGTTAGCCTGGTCTACATAGAAATGTCCAGGTGGGGCTGGAGAGATGGCCTAGTGGTTAAGAGCACCCACTGCTCTTGCAAAGGACCCGGGTTCGATCCCCAGCACCCACGTGGAGGCTGAGAACCGTCTTTGGCTCTAGTTCCAGGGGAATCCGGCGCCCTCTTCTGACCTCCATGGCATTGCACGACACGGGTGCACAAACCTACATGTAGACAGTGCATTCATATGAAAAAATAAATTAAGAAAAACAACAACAAATGTCCAGGCTAGCCAAGGCCACATAATGAGATCTTATTTCAAACAGTCAGTCAGACAGATAGACAAACAAGAAAGGAACAAGAAAACTCTCAAACTCTAAAACAAAATAATAACAATTTATTTTACTTTTTAAAATTTTATTTCTTAATTTATTTTTAATATATCAAACCTTGGTGTGGTGAAACTCTTTCTTTCTCTCTCTCTCTCTCTCTCTCTCTCTCTCTCTCTCTCTTTCCTTTCTCCCTTTCTCTCTTTCGTCTTTTTTTTGTTCTTTTTGAGACAGGGTCTCCCTGTAGCCCCAGCTGTCCTGGAACTCACTCTGTAGACCAGGCTGGCCTTAAACTCACAAAGATCCACCTGCCTCTGCCTCCCAAGTGCTAGGATTAAAGGCGTGCGCCACCACGCCCGGCTCTTCCGTCTTTTTTGAGACAAGGTCTCCCTTTAGTCTCTGCTGGCCTGGAGCTCCCTCTCTGTACATCAGGCTGGCCTTGAACTCACAGAGATAGGCCTGCCTCTGCCTGCCAAGTGCTGGGATTAAAGGTGTGTACAACCACGCCTGGCCGTGCTCGCTTCGGCAGCACATATACTAAAAGTGGAACATACAGAGAAGATTAGCATGGCCCCTGCGCAAGGATGACACGCAAATTCGTGAAGCGTTCCATATTTTAAAAAAAAAACAACCAAAAAAAAAAACCCACCAACCATGCCTGGTCGAGACAAGCTTTTCTAATCAGTACTCCAGAGAATCAGGCACTCAAAGCCAGTTTTAGCTCATAGCAAATTTGAGATTTGCCTGAGAACCTGTGTCAAAAAATTTTCAGAAATTGAAATGTGTTATGTTGTATACATATGTATGTACTGCATTAATATTGTATATTATGAATATGCTTATTTGCCAACTTTTCAGGGTATACACAGAAGGAACCCGTTTTCGAATGAGTGAAAATAATTTAGGTTATAAAAGGTACATTTTCTTTAGTTGGTCTTTTTGAGACAGTCTCCCTGTAGCTCCATCTGTCCTGGAACTCTCTATCTAGACCAGGCTGACCTTGAATTTACAAAAATCCACAGGCCTCAGCCTCCTGGGTGCTGAGACTATAGGCTGTGCCACCACACCCAGCCAAAAGATGCATTTTCAGAGAGACGTGCTGGGAGGACGTATGGTATTTATTGTCTCTGTGATTAATATGGGTTAAAAATAAGACAATGCCGGGCGTGGTGGTGCACGCCTTTAATCCCAGTTCTCGGGAGGCGGAGGCAGGCAGATCTCTGCGAGTTCAAGGCCAGCCTGGTTTACATAGAGAGTTCTAGGATAGCTGGGACTGTAGGGAGACCCTGTCTTGGAAAGACCAATAAAATAAATAAATGAATAATAATCAAAATAAGACAAAACGTTTTAAAAAATTATCAAGGTATTATAGGTGTGGTTAGAGGTGCTGGATTGCATTTAGATATAAAAGAGAAAGAGATAAGCCTGTACTGTTTGTCAGTTGGACTCTGGTGGGCAGCAGGCTATGTCTGCCCTAGTACGAAAGTTCCATGTTCCTACAATTAACCGCTTTGCAGAGGAATATGCTCAAATTTTATTATAATTGGGAAAGAATGCAAAGCAAGTAAACAGAAAAAAACTCTTTCGTTATAGAGGCGAGTAGGTGGGAAAATCTTCCATATAGACTTTCTGTTAAGTTTGGGGCCAGGGGACTAATTGAACGAATTTGACATCTGTCTAGGGTCTCTCCCTTTAGGAGAATTCTACTAGCACGCAGGCCTGGGATGAAGATAGGAGAGGAAACCGGCCTTGCCAAGATGCCCATTTTCTTTCTCATGAGGGATATGTACCCGGAACGCAGGTCTCTACGACAATCCTGAGGGAAAAGCCGCCGCGTCAGGCAGCTCAGCACTCACTATTGTGTCCACCTCGGCCGCGGAAGGACCGAGTCCCACCGAGACGTTAAAGAGTCCCTCTTTGTTCCGCGCGGGACGCGGCGGCAAGCTGCCGTGTTCCTCCGCGCTCGCCCGCAGTCCCCGCCCTCCGCGGGCCTGGAGAGCTGCCATTCGGCCCTGGAGCGGCTCCGCGCTCCCAGAATGCACCGGCAGTCCGCGGGAAACCAAAATGGCGAAGGGCTGTAGCCAAGTGGTCGGTGCTCATCGCCCCCTTCCCCAACCTGTTCCCCGGGAGCTCGGAGTGTGCGTGCGGATGCGTGGGCTTCCCGGCGGGGCGGGGGCCCAGTGAGAGCCCGGACTCGCGGGGAGGCGCCCACGGGGACGTGATTGCTTCTGTTTTCCTGTATGAAGCGGTTGGCACCACTGAAGTGACCGAATGAGGTGAGAGACTTTGGCCCGGGGACCGACTGACGGAGGACGTGGGGTGGGGGAAGGAGGAAGAAAGGCAAGTAGAAAAGGGAAAGATGGAGGACCTGGCTGGGGTAGAGGCTCCCGGGTGGGGGTGCTTTGCATTGATGCCCGTGCTGGAAGAATGGATGGAGAAGTGTCTGTGGAATGCTGGAGAACACAGGGCTTAGGACCCCCGCGAACGTTGAGACAGGGAAGCGGCGTTGGGAGGGCAGGAAGGAACCTGGGGGCGGGAGGCGGTTGGAGGGGCAGGATGAACCTGGTGACGAGGGGGTGGGGAGCGGCGTCGGGAAATGGGGGTGATCTGGGGGCAGCCTGGCACCTTAGGGGGTGCCGAAGGAAGGAAGGAGCAGCTTGTTACTAGAGGGTGGTGGGATTGTGTGGAATTGGGGTAAGGAGTGCTTGCCGGTGGACAGGCTGGATAGAGGATGAAGATGAGGGCAGTACGAAGTGCAGCCTGGAAGCAGAGCCTGGCAGCTTACAGGGAAGAAGAGGTGGGACGTGGGATGAGGGATGGGAGGGAGACCTTTTATTTGGAGGCTTTTCTTCTGTTGAGTTAAATCTCATTCATCCCTGTTCAGATATGTGTTTTCATTTTTACAACTTCGGTAATTACAGTTGTAAGGGATGTAACTAAATTTGCTAGGATTTCTTATATTTCCACAGTGCCAGAACTCTGTGATTTCCAATTTGGTGTCCTGGATGGTTAGAATTTTTCTTGGGGGGGGGGCGATTAGAAGGGACAGATGGAATTATCGGGTGATTTGAGAGTTGACGAACAATGGGAAAGGGGTTATAGAATGCTGTTCTGTTCTTAATAAAACATGAACTGGGGCTGAAGATAGAACCATGTGATACCAACTCGAATATGAAAACATAGGTAAGCATGTGAATAACATGGAAAGTACCAGGTGAGATCAGTGGTACAGAGCTAGAAATGATGTAAATAGTGGTTAATTTGACTCCATATGCTGTAGTGGCAACTTTCTCCTTTAGATTGATTCCCTGTGACCTTGTCTTCATGCTGTTTGAATTTCCATGTTTTTATTTTTTGTCTTGGGAATTTTTTGGGGGGGAATGGCTTTAAAAGTAGTTGTGGTAAAATAAAAAACTTAAATTCTCAGTGACCTTTTCAAAGGTTGAACAGTGCTATTTAAAAGGAGCCATTTTGACTAAGACTTTATGTGCCCAGTAATAGTAGCAAAAAGAGTATTTTTTGCGGGGCCTGGTGGCGCACTCCTTTAATCCTAGCACTCAGGAGGCAGAGACAGGCGGATCTTTGTGAGTTCAAGGCCAGCCTGGTCTACAGAGCTAGTTCCAGGACATCTGGGGCTACAGGGAAACCCTGTCTTGAAAATACCAAAAAGAAAAAAAAAAGTATTTTTTATTTTGTGAGATAAGATATCACTCTTGAGTCCAGGCTTGCTTTAAACTTGTGGACATCTTACTACCTCAGCTTCCTGAGAGCTAGGATTACTGGTGTGAGCTGCACACATGTGAAGACAGGGGTTTTAAATTTCCCAACATTAAACATTCTGTTTTCTATTGAGGATGTGTACACACCCAATTTGTAATGATAACCTGAAAAGGTATGTAAGGTAAAACTTTATTAAGTTCCTAAATAAGCACACTTTAGAATTTGTTCACATTCAGGTTTTTGTTTTTGTTTTTGTTTTTTGGTCTTTTCGAGACAGCGTCTCCCTGTAGCCCCAGCTGACCTGGAACTCACTCTGTAGACCAGGCTGGCCTTGAACTCACAAAGATTCGCCTGCCTCTGCCTCCCAAGTGCTAGGATTAAAGGCGTGCGCCACCACTGCCTGCCAACATTTAGTTTTTTTTTTTTAAGTGCTAAAAATGTTCTAAGTATTTGAATTAAGAATGCACCTGTTTCCTGATAGTGTATATTTATAATAGACACTAGGAAGGTTATGCCTGTCAGGATGATATGACATACACGTACAATTTTAGTTTTAGCTGTGTAGCACTCATCTTTTCTAGATTAAATTATTAATAGTTATTGAAGTTAATCATGTCTCAGTTCTTTTCAGAAAGGAATCTTACTCATGTATTCTGTGGGCCATTAACTCTGGATGCCATGGATTATAAACACATCTTTTTATTAGGCTTTTAACAATCTGCTTTATTAATTTTTTTACTGTTTTCTTTATATCTGACTTGAAATTGGAATGGGTTTTTAACATATGGGAAATTTGCCTTTGAAACACTGCCATAACTAACATCTAATGCATAGTTGTTCTGAAAATATAATTTTTCATTGTTGAAAATTTGTTTTTGCTTCAAAGCAAAGCTGCAAAAAAATTTTATTTTTGCCGGGCGTGGTAGCGCACACCTTTAATCCTAGCACTTGGGAGGCAGAGGCAGGCTGATCTCTGTGAGTTCAAGACCAGCCTGGTCTACATGTGGAGTTCCAGGTCAGCTGAGACTAAAAGACCAAAAATATTTATTTTTATGTATGAGTGTTTTGGGTGCATGCACCCATGCATGCAGTGCCCACAGAAGCAAAGAGGGGGCATCAGATCGCCTGGAACTGAAATTATTAATAATCATTAGCTGCCATGTGGGTGCTGAGAACCGAACCTTGGTCCTGTGCAAGAGCAGCCAGTGCTCTTAACCACTGAGCCATCTCTCCAAGCCCCTGAAAATAGAATTTAACTACTACTTGTGTATACTTTCTTTTTATTTTACTTTATTTTATTTATTTTTGTATGTGTATGAATGTACTGTCTGCTTGTAGGTTTGTGCACCCGTGTCGTGCAATGCCGCGGAGGTCAGAAGAGGGTCTCAGATTCCCCTGGAACTGGAGTTCTCCTGGAATTGGAGTTACAGATGGTTCTTAGCCGCCATGTGGGTGCTGGGGATGGAACCTGGGTCCTCTGCAAGAGCAGTCGGTGCTCTTAACTGCTAGGTTATCTCTCCAGCCCCGTGTATACTTACTTTCATGACCTCTGTTCCTTGGAAGATACTTATATACTTGTTCTTTCCTACAAGAAAGTTTCACTTATTGAAGTGAAATACAGTATATCAATTCTTTCCTTCTTTCTTTCTTTCTTTTCCTTTCTTTCTTTCTTTCTTCCTTTCTTCCTTTCTTCCTTTCCTTTCTTTCCTTTCTTTTCTTTCTTTCTTTCTTTCTTTCTTTCTTTCTTTCTTTCTTTCTTTCTTTCTCTATCATCTATCTATCTATCTATCTATCTATCTATCTATCTATCGTTTTTTTGAGACAGGGTCTCCCCATCTTGCCTGGATCTTGCTCTGTAGACCAGGCTGGCCTTGAACTCACAGAGTTGCCTGCCTCTGTCTCCCAAGTGCTGGGATTAAAGGCGTGCACCACCATGCCCGGCTATCAATTTTAACTTGGAATGTAGTTTCTTTGGATATTAAATCAATAGAACTTTCTGTAGCATTGGCACTGTTCCATATGTGCCTTATCCACCATGGTAGCCACTAGTCACATATAGATGTTGACCACTAGCAACACAAATTAGCTGTGAGGCAGACCTAGAATTCAGTTTATCCTTCCCTTTCAGACTTCCCCTAAGTTGCCCAGGCTGGCTTCCACCCTGAGATCCTTCTCCCTTAGCAACTAGAGGAGCTGAGGTTATAGACCTGTGCCTTTAGTCCCCACTTAAGATCTGAGTGTTGAGGCTGGAGAGATGGCTCAGTGCTTAAGAGCACTGGCTGCTTTTGTAGGGGACCTGGGTTTGGTTCCCAGCACCCACATGAGAACAACTGTCTGTTACTCCAGTTCCAGGAGATCAAACGCCCTTTTCTGACCTCTGACATTGCATAACATGGGCACATATACATGCATGCAGGCAATATATTCATACACATAAAATAAAAATAATAAAATATTAAAAAAAGAAGCCCCCCTCCCCTTAACAAACTCCACAAAACAACAAAAACTAAACTCGAGGGCTGGGAGAGATGAGTTCGGTGGGTAAAGTGCTTGATTTAGATCTTGGGCACCAATATTAAAACCTAGGGATGACAACATACCTAGGTGTGTGTGTGTGTGTGTGTGTGTGTGTGTGTGTGTGTGTGTGTGTAATGGTGGTGTTAGCAAACATAGACTCTTAGAACTCTCTGGGCATCAAATCTAGCTAAATTGGTAAGCTCCAGGTTTATTGAAGAAACCCTGTCTCACAAAATGAGGTAGAGAGTGATAGAGGAGGACAGCTGATGTCAATCTCTCCTTCATATTTGCAGATCACATACATACACAGGCACACACATGAATACATACACATGCATATACCACATACAAAACAACCTCCCCATTGATCTAAACTTTATTTTTTATTTATTTTTAATTTATTTATTAGTTTTTATGTGTATGAGTGTACTGTCTGCATGCAGGTCTGTGCACCCGTGTTGTGCAATGCCAAGGAAGTCAGAAGAGGGTATCAAAGAAGGTGTCGGATTCCCCTGGAACTGGAGTTAAAGACAGTTCTTAGCTGCCATGTGGGTACTGGGAATCGAGCCCAGGTCCTCTGCAAGAACAGTTGGTGCTCTTAACCACTGAGCCATCTCTCCAGACCCTGATCTAAACTTTAAATGGCTCTATGTAGTAGGGGGTCACAATTTTTTTAAATTTTTTTCTTTTTTTCCATAGCTAATCTTTTATTATTATTATTATTATTATTATTATTATTATTATTATTTTGGTCTTTTCGAGACAGGATCTCCCTGTAGCCCCAGCTGTCCTGGAACTCACTCTGTAGTGCAGGCTGGCCTTGACAAAGATCGGTCTGCCTCTGCCTCCCGAGTGCTAGGATTAAAGGTGTGCACCACCATGCCCGGCTATTTTCTTTTTTTTTAAAGCTTTAACATTTCTAACTTTCCATATTTGTGTGCAGACAAGGAATTAAGATTGCACATAAATGTAAGCAGTGCAAAAATGTGGAGACATCACATTTGCTAGAAATCAAATACAAGACTTTTTTTTTTAAATTTTATTTATTTTCGTATGTGTGTGAATGTACTGTCTGTATGTATGTTTGTGCACCCATGTCGTGCAATGCTGCTGAGGTCAGAAGAGGGTCTCAGATTCCCCTGGAACTGGAGTTCTCCTGGAATTGGAGTTACAGACAGTTCTCAGCTGCCACGTGGGTGCTGGGGATTGAACCTGGGTCCTCTGCAAGAGCAGTCGGTGCTCTTAACCGCTAGGCTATCTCTCCAGCCCCAAGAGTATTTTTTTTGTGTATGACTGTACTGTCTGCATGTAGGTTGGTGCACCTGTGTCGTATAGTGAGGCAGAGGTCAGAAGTGGGTGTTGGATTCCCCTGGAACTGCAGTTAAAGACAGTTCTTAGCTGCCATGTGGGTGCTGGGAATCGAACCCGAGTCCTCTGCAAGAGCAGTTGGTTCTCCACTCCAGGGGAGGGGGGTCCATAATTTTGAAAAGCATGGTGTTAGAGATTGTTTCATCCAATATTTGGGATTAACATACTTAACTGGCAATCACCAGGAAACCAACCACAAGAAACTGTCTTTAGGCCAGGCCTGGTGGCACACACCTTTAATCCCAGAATTTGGGAGGTAGGGGTAGGTAGAGTTCCAGGCCAGCTTGGTCTATATAGCCAGTTCTAGGCCAGCTGGGGCTATAGGGAGACCCTGTCTCAAAAGTACAAACAAAACAAAACAAAACAAAACAAAACAAAACAAAACAAAACAGTTTTAGAACTGAGTAATTAAAAAAGAAAGAGAAAGAAAAAAAGAAAAGCCTGGTGTTGTGGCACACAACTTTAATCCTAGTACTTGGGAGACAGGAAGGTAGGTCTCTGAGTTAGGTCAGCTTAGGCTACACAGTGAGACCCTGTCTCAGCAAGCAAACAGAAATAAACCTGAGTAATTTTAGATTTTCTTTGTCCAATTTAACACAGAATAGGTTTTATTTTTTGTACAAGTGTCTTCTGACATATATTTACATATACTCTTATAAAAGAATAGTAAGGGCTGGGCATGGTGGCACACACCTTTAATCCCAGCACTTGGGAGGCAGAGGCAGGGAGAGCTCTGTGAGTTCAAGGCAGCGTGGTCTACATAGAGTTCTAGGACAGCTGGGGCTACAGGGAGATCCTGTCTCAAAAAGACAAAAAAACAAAAACAAAAAACAAAAACTAAGGTATTTCAGTACATTTGGACTTGAACCTGTATTGTTAATGAGAAAGCTGCTTTTTTAGGGTTTATTTTCATATTTCCAAAAAGAAAGTTATTGGTAGTATACATTGAAACAAACTTACTAGTAAAACTTTATAGTCATATAAAATGTTTCTAGAGTGATCTCTGTTATTTCACATTGAGGCTGGGGCTGTAGCTCGGTGGCAGTGCACTTCTTGCATGTGCAGGACCCTCGGTTTGATCCCCATTATCACAGAAGAAAACCATATTTAGGTGGACAAGAGTAAACTAGTAGGCAATTCTGATCTGTTGTTGGTACTAAACATTCATGTACTGAGATTTACTACACATGTATTCTGAATTGGGATTACTGCAGTGTTCCTGTGTCTGGTAATATTTCAATTATGGTAATGTACTCTGCCATTTGAAGTCTGCTTTTTACCTTTTTGTGCATACTTGTGTTATCTTATTTTTTTAATTATGTATGTGTCTGTCTCTTTTTTCTCTCTCTTTCTCCCTTCATATATATATCACAGGCTGCCCTGAAACTCAGTGTATCAGAGAATGTCCTTGAGTCCTGAGTGCTGGGATTACAGGGATGAATGAGCCAGCGTTCCTGGTTTATGTGGTGCTGGGGATTGAACTCAGGGTTTCATGCATACTAGCTGAGCTGCTTAGTATTTCAAAAAACAACAAAATGGATGGTAGGAATACCAGTTTACTTGTTACTTTTAAAAAGTAAACTTTTTAAATCTTGGGCTGGAGATGTAGCTCAGTTGGTAGAGTACTTGCTTAGTGTGTATGCATGAGGCTGTGTGTAGTGGTACATACCTATAATTCCAGCATTTGGAAGGTGGGGGAGACAAGAAGAATCAGACATTTAAGGTCATCCTCAGCTACAGAGTGAGTTTGAAGTCAGCTTGGGATATCTGAGATCTTGTTTAAAAGAAAAAAAGGTAAAAAATGTTATTTATTATATACTCCAAGTAGAAAGTTGAAGGAAAAATCCAAACATGAATAGAACAGTATAATGAAAATATATCTGCTGTTTCATTCATTGCCTTTTTTCTTCATCTCATTTCCCACTGTGCTCTTAAGTTAGTCTTTAAAAATATCAAATTTAGGGCTGGAGAGACGGCCTAGTGGTTAAGAGCGCCGACCGCTCTTTCAGAGGACCCGGGTTCGATCCCCAGCACCCACATGGTGGCCGAGAACCGTCTGAAACTCCAATTCCAAGAGAACTCCAGTTCCAGGGGAATCTGACACCCTCTTCTAACCTCCGTGGCATTGCACGACATGGGTGCACAGACCTGCCTGCAGACAGTACATTCAGAAATAATAACATACAGAAATAAATAAAATTAAAAAAAAATATCAAATTTATTAATTAACTCATTCATTCACTTTTTTTTTTTTGAGACAGGGTCTCCCTTTAGTCCCAGCTGGCCTGGAGCTCCCTATGTAGGCCACGCCTGGCTCATTCATTTTTTTATTTCTGTGTGTGTATATCATGTGTGTGCACATGTGTAGAGGTCAGAGGAAAATACTGTAGAGTCAGTTCTCTCCTGCTGCCTTACTGAGAGTTCAAGGAATTGCACTCAGGTTGCAGACTTGTGGCAGTGCCTTTACCAGCTGAGCCACCTCACTGGCTCTCTACTCTTTATTTTCTTAAGATTTATTTATTTATTTATTTATTTATTTGGTATTTTTGAGACAGGGTCTCCCTGTAGTCCCAGCTGGCCTGGAGCTCGCTCTGTAGATCAGGCTGGCCTTGAACTCACAGAGATCCACTTGCCTCTGCCTCCTGAGTGCTGGGATTAAAAGTGTGCTCCACCACGCCTGGCAAGATTTATTTTTTTTTATTATATGTGTATGAGTGTTTGCCTCCATGTATATATGTGTAGCACATGCATTTCTGGTGCCCAACACCAGCAGAAGGGATCAGATCCCCTAGACTTGGAGTTACATACAGATGGTTGTGGGTGGTGAGAACTAAACCTGGGTCCTCTGCAAGAGTGGCAGATGCTCTGACCTGCTGAGCCATCTATCTCTCCAGCCCCTTCCACTCTTACTTTAAAAATAATTTTAAAGATTAAAAAAAATTTTTATTTATTTTTGTATGTGTGTATGAGTGTACTGTCTGCATGTAGGTTTGTGCACCCGTGTCGTGCAATGCCGAGGAGGTCAGAAGAGGGTGTCAGATTCACCTGGAACTAGAGTTCTCCTGGAATTGGAGTTACAGATGGTTCTTAGCTGCCATGTGGGTGCTGGGGATCAAACCCGGGTCCTCTGCAAGAGCAGTTGGTGCTCTTAACCGCTAGGGTATCTCTCCAGCCCAAAATAATTTTAAAGATTTTTAAAAGTGAAATGTATATATTGAAATCACAAATGCTAACACCAGTTTTTTTGGTTTTTTTTTTTTTTGTCTTTTTGAGACAGGGTC
>VZQC01015396.1:3380896-3392371 GCA_009823505.1 Rhizomys pruinosus | reverse complement strand
GTGTGTGTGTGTGTGTGTGTGTGTGTGTGTGTGTGTGTGTGTGTGTATGAGAGAGAGAGAGAGAGAGAGAGAGAGAGAGAGAGAGAGAGAGAGAGATATGAGAAGGTGAATTTGCATCTGAAGTTGGGGGCTACAGAAGCCAGGGGCATTGGTTTCCTTTGGAACTGGAGTTAGAGGTAGCTGTGAGTCAACTGATTATGAGTCATTTGCAAGAACAGTATGTACTTTTCGGGGCTGGAGAGATGGCCTAGAGGTTAAGAGCACCGACTAGCCGGGCATGGTTTAATCCTAGCACTTGGGAGGCAGAGGCAGGCGGATCTTTGTGAGTTCAAGGCCAGCCTGGTCTACAGAGTGAGTTCCAGGACAGCTGGGGCTACAGGAAGACCCTGTCTCAAAAAGACCGAAAAAAAAAAAGAGCACCGACTGCTCTTACAGAGGACCTGGGTTCGATCCCCAGAACATGGCGGCTGAGAACCGTCTTTAACTCCAGTTCCCTGGGAATCTGACACCCTCTTCTGACCCCCGCGGCATTGCATGACATGGGTGCACATACCACGGGTGCACATACCTGCATGCAGACAGTACATTCATACACATAAAAATAAATAGGGGCTGGAGAGATGGCCTAGCGGTTAAGAGCACTGACCGCTCTTACAGAGGACCCGGGTTCGATCCCCAGCACCCAACATGGCGGCCGAGAACCGTCTGAAACTCCAATTCCAGGAGAACTCCAGTTCCAGGGGGAATCCGACACCCTCTTCTGACCTCCGTGGCATTGCACGACACGGGTGCACACACTTGCATGCAAATAGTACATTCATACACATACAGAAATAAATAAAAAAAAAATAACGTTAAAAATAAATAAAATTAAAAAGAAAAAGAACAGTGTACTTTTTTATAATTTTATTTATTTATTTTGTATGTGTGTGAATGTACTGTCTGCATGTAGGTTTGTGCACCCGTGTCGTGCAATGCCGCGGAGGTCAGAAGAGGGTCTCAGATTCCCCTAGAACTGGAGTTCTCCTGGAATTGGAGTTACAGACGGTTCTCAGCCATGTGGGTGCTGGGGATCGAACCCGGGTCCTCTGCAAGAGCGGTCGGCACTCTTAACCGCTAGGCCATCTCTCCAGCCCCAAGAACAGTGTACTTTTAAGCACTGAGCCATCTTTTCAACCCTCCCAAAGATTTTAATTTCGATTGTTTATACTTGTTTTTAATTTTATATCTAAGAAAGCATTACCTATCAAGGTCATAGGGATCTTTTTTTTTTTTTATTATGCTCTTAACCGCTGAGCCATCTTTCCAGCCCATAAGGATTTTTAAAAATCTTTTTTTGGTGGTGCTGGGGAATATTCAGGGTCCAGTACATGCTAAGCAGCACTTTGTATCCTGAGCCATGTTTGTTTTTAATTTTTAAATTATTTTTATGTGTGCGAGTGTGTTACCTGCATGTTTGCAAGTATACCCGTGTTGTGCAATGCTCACAGAGTTAGAAGGCAGCATCCGATTCCCCTGGAACTGAAGTTATAGATAGTTGTTAGCCACCACGTGGGTGCTGGGAATCGAACATGGGTCCTTTGTAAGAGTAGTGGGTGATTTTAACCACTGAGCTGTCTCTCTAGCCCCCTATTTATTTGTTTCTTTGTTTGTTTTATATGTATGAATGAATGTATTGCCTGCATGTACATAGGTGCGCTTGTGTCATGCAGAGCCTGCAGAGGTCAGAAGAGGGCATCATATCCCCTGGAACTAGGGTTACAGACAGTTGCCCTGTGGGTGCTGGGAACTGCACCTGGGTCAAGAGCAGCCAGCCCCAACTTCCTGAATTTTTTTTGGTCTTTTTGAGACAGGGTCTGCCTGCCAACCCAGCTGGGCTATCCTGGAACTCCCTCTGTAGACCAGGCTGGTCTTGAACTCACAGAGATCTGCCTCTGTGAGGAGGCCTGCCTCTGCCTCACAAGTGCTAGGATTAAAAGCATGCGCCACCACTCCCGGCCTGTCTTCCTGGATTTTTAAAAAATTTATTATTTTTATTTTATGTGTATGAGTGCTCTTAACTGCTGAGTCATCTCTCCAGCCCCAGGCTTCCTAAGTTTTTGTTTTGTTTTAGAGACAGGGTCTCCCTGTAGCCCCATCTGGCCTGGAACTTGTTTTGTAGACAAGGCTGGCCTCAATCAATCTCACAGAGGTCCACTCTGCCTTCCAAGTGCTGGAATTCAGGGCCTGTGCTACCATGCCTGGCTCTTTATGTAGTTTTGGTGTTTACATTTACATCTATAATTTTGAGTTACTGCTTGCATATAATATGAAGCAGGGTTTCAGCTTTAGTTTTCTTCATGTGGATGCTAGATTCCCAGGACCATTATTCTTTACCTATTGAGTTGGCTTGTCAAAAAAAAACAACAAAAAATCCATTGTACATACACAGCTTTGAATTTTCAGTTTTGAATTACATTTATGTATATATCCATGTGTGAATGTATAGTTTAGAGGCTGTCCTCCTTACTTTCCTTTTGAGACAAGCCCCAGCTGTCCTGGAATTCTCTATGTAGACCAGGGTGGCCTTGAACTCAGAGATCTGCCTGCCTCTGCCTCCCAGGTGCTAGGATTAAAGGCGTGTGCCATCATACCCACCTGTCCACCTTATTTCTATTGCTGTAATAAAAACACTGACAAAAAACAACTTGGGGAAGAATGGGTTTATTTAAATCTTAACTCTCTCAGGTCACAGTTCATCACCAAGGGAAATGTTTGCATGGCAAATATTTTTACCCTCTGAGATACCTCACTGCCCATATGTTTATAATTATGACTACCATAACATCTTGTTTACAGTTACTTTGAGGTGGGTATTAAAAATTGTGTAAGTTCTCAAGTTTTGTTCTTTTCAGTATTGTTTGGCTATTTAGGGCTCCTTGCTTTTTTTCCCATGTGAATTTTAAGATCAGTATTCGTTTATTTTGTGTGTGTATGTGCATTTATGTAGGTGTGTGTGAGTGTGGTGTATGTACAGATGTGTGTGTTGACCATAGAGACTGAAAGCTTTCTTGCTTTCATACTCTTTGCCCTTTTCCCCTGAGACAAGTTCTCATTGAATCTGGAGCTAGGTTGGTGGTTAACAAGCCTCAGCCATCGTCCTATCTACCCCCCCAACATGCTTGAGTTATAGGTAGGTGTGGGCAGTGACACTCAGCTTTTTATGTGGGTGCTAGAATCTAAACTCAGGTCCTTGTGCTTATTCAGCAAGTGCTCTTACCCATTGAGCTCTTTTCAGTTCTGATTTTGATTTTTGAGACACTGGCTTGGTACTCATTGTGTAGTCCAGGCTGTTCCTGAGTGCTGGGATTAAAGACATGTGTTGCCAGGCATGGTGGAGGCAGAGACAGGCAGATCTTTGTGAGTTCAAGGTGTACCTGGTCTACATAGTGAGTTCTAGGACAGCTGAGGGTAAGGGAGACTCTGTCTGAAAAAGACCCTCATACATACACACACAGAGAGACACAGACACACACACACACACACAAAGGCATGCGTTAACATCAACAAATATTGGCTGTCCAACTTCAAATACTATACTATGGTGTATATTATGGAGAATTCTTTTTCTTATTTGTTCATTAAGTACATTTGTTGGGGACTTTCTGTGTTGAATGTAGTCTTGGGTTTTAGAGGCATGTTGTTAAAAAAAGACATTCACTTTTTGTAGAGCATATAGTTGTAAAATTGTTGAATCATGACTTTAGCTGTGAAACAATTAGATTAGATTCATAACATGGAACATGCTATCAAGATGGCTCACTGCAAAAGTATCAATTGTTAGAAAAAAAAGCCCCAAGCCAAACAAGGACACAGATGAAATTAGAGAAAACAAAAGAACCTTGACCACCAAATGAAATAGACTGGCTTGATTGGATTCTGAATATTGAAAAGGAAAAAGAAAAGGATATAAAAGATATATTTATTTTTTATATTCTATATGTGTGAGTGTTTTGCCTGATATATGTAAGTGCACACCTGGAACTGGAGTTATGGATAGTTGTCAGCCACTCTTTGGGTGCTGGGAACTGAACCTGGGTCCTCTGTAAAAGCAGCCAATGCTCTTAACTGATGAACCTTCTCTCCAGCCCCCAGGCCTTTATGTTTTTTAAGCTTCTTTGGCTAAGGTTGAAGATACTATTAATGATCTTTGTCAACAAGCATCAGTATTGGTAAGACAGTTGGACGACATATCTTTTTGGCAAGGCAATAGCAAGAAGGTTCCTTCTAGGGCCTGTGACCTCCTGAGCTGTGGGATTTTTTTTCCCACATCTGAATTTATTTTGTGTATGAGTGTTTTACCTGCATGTAAATGCTCCTGTGTCATGCAATGCCCACAGAGTCCAGAAGAGGGAGTCAGATCCACGCCACCATGTGGATGCTGGGAACAGAACCCAGAGTCCTCTGCAAGAGCAGAGCACTGGGAGGCAGAGGCAGGTGGATCTCTGTGGGTTCAAGGCCAGCCTGTCTACATAGCAAGTTCCAGGCCAACTGGGCTACAGGGAGACCCTGTCTCAAAAAAAGACACCCCCCCAAATTACATATGATTATGTTTAATATTTCTAAAAGTAAGGAATAAAGTAGAGCTAGTATTTAAGGATGCCTGCTTTATGCTTTCTGACCTCTAGGTTTTTTTTTTTAATTTTTATTGAGTTTTGTATGTGTATGAGTGTACTGTCTGCATGTAGGTTTGTGCAATGCCACGGATGTCAGAAGAGGGTCTCAAATTCCCCTGGAACTGGAGTTCTCCTGGAATTGGAGTTACAGATGGTTCTCAGCCGCCATGTGGGAGCTGGGGATTGAACCTGGGTCCTCTGCAAGAGCAGTCAGTGCTCTTAACCGCTAGGCCATCTCTCCAGCCCCCTGACCTCTAGGTTTAACTTTGCTTCCTTTGATGGTAGATTTTTGTAATTTCCTCAATTAGAAAGGCAGCTGGATATGGGTTTTCTGAGTCTATACCTGACTCAAGAGGTAAGAGAATTCCTTTCCCATAGATTAGGTACAGGGTCAGCCTTAGTTAGAGTGATGTTTAATCTTGTGCTTAGGACTGTTTTGACTCTACTGAGCCTTAGTTTTACTGTAGCTAAAAGGAAGGATTTTAGAAAAGTGCTTCCCTCATTAGGTTTCGTTATCTTTTGTACATCTCAGGGAGTGGAAGAAATTTTGGGGAAGAACACTAGAACCATGACAGTTTGCAGCTGTTTTATACTTCAAGCTGGGCATGGTGGTGCATGCCTTTAATCCCAGCACTCAGGAGACAGAGGCAGGCAGATCTCTGAATTCTAGGCCAGCCTGAGTTCCAGGCCAGCTGGGATTAAAGGGAGACCCTGTCTCAAAAAGACCCCCCTCCCCCATAAAAAGGATGATACTTCAAGTCCTGCATGGTAATTCATGCCCATAATCTCAGCATTTAGTAAGCAGAGGCAGGAGAGTGGCTGTGAGTTTGAGGCCACTCTGGGCTGCATACAGCATGATGTCCTGTCTCAAAATGCCAGAACCAAACCAGATTAAGCCAAACCAAAAACAAAATAAAAAAGATGAGCCAGGCGTGGTGGCGCAAGCCTTTAATCCTAGCACTTGGGAGGCAGAGGCAGGAGGATCTTTGTGAGTTCAAGGCCAGCCTGCTCTATAGAGTGAGTTCCAGGACAGCTGGGGCTGCAGGGAGACCCTGTCTCAAAAAGACCAAAAAAAAAAAAAAAAGATGAGAGTTGGGGATAAATAAAATAGATGGTGTTTTCTCACCTTAGTGCTGATTTCCCCTGCTGTTACAAGGCCATTGCACATGATTTATTTATTTATTTATTTATTTATTTATTTATTTATTTTCTATGTATATGAATGTACGTGCAGGTTTGTGCACCCGTGTCGTGCAATGCCTCGGAGGTCAGAAGATGTCGGATTCCCCTGGAACTGGAGTTCTCCTGGAATTGGAGTTACAGACGGTTTTTTGGCAGCTGGGGATTGAACCCAGGTCCTCTGCAAGAGCAGTTGGTGCTCTTAACCGCTAGGCTATCTCTCCAGCCCCATGTACTTTGTAGGAGAGTGATTTAGTGCAAGCTGGCAGTGTGAAGTAGGATTAGATTTTCCTTCCTTTTCTCTCAGCTGCTGTGTGGTACATCATGGACTAGAGTAGTGGCAAGGGCACTGGAAACTGACTGTGGTGGAGGTGTCATGGCTGATTGCTGTTACCAGAGAAGACAAGGGAAATTGGAGCCACACAGTAGAGGGATGAAAGTTCCTACTAGGGAGGTGAGTGCTGTGCTGGCATGGTAGCATTTGTTGGACTACCAGTATTGCTAAAAGTCAGTAGTTTACAATTTATTGTCCTCCATAGTCTCTGCATTGTGTTAGATTATCTGGAGGATATGGTAAGGCAGGTAGGGCAGTCAGAACAAAGACTGTTCATGGGCTCGAGAGTAAAGATTTGTTATTTGGTTTTCAATCTGTTTTTGAGACAGGGTCTCCCTGTAGCCCCAGCTGGCCTGGAACTCACTATGTAGACTAGGCTGGCCTGGATCTCACAGAGATCCTGCCTGACCCTGTGTCCCAGGTACTAGGACTAAAACATGTACACCATCATGGTTAAGAAAAATTGAAATGTGCTGGGTGTGGTGGCACACGCCTTTAATCCCAGCACTTGGGGAGGCAGAGGCAGGCCTATCTCTGTGAGTTCAAAGCCAGACTGGACTACAGAGTGAGTTCCAGGTCAGCTGGGACTAAAGGAAGGCCCTGTCTCAGACAAAAAACAAAAAAAATCAAAGTGAGTCACATTTCTTTGATTTCTTTGTTTCTTCTACTTTTTTTCTTTGAAATTATACAGTGCTTCATTCTTTTTTCTTTTTATTTTTGTATGTGTATGAGTGTACTGTCTGCATGTAGGTCTGTGCACCCATGTCATGCAATGCTGCGGAGGTCAGAAGAGGGTGTCAGATTGCCCTGGAACTGGAATTCTCCTGGAATTGGAGTTACAGACGGTTCTCAGCCACCATGTGGGTGCTGGGGATCAAACCCAGGTCCTCTGCAAGAGCGGTCGGCGCTCTTAACTGCTAGGCTATCTCTCCAGCCCACAGTGCTTCATTCTTAAAGCATATTTTTTTCTTTATTTTATTTTTTTTAACTTTTTAATTTATTTTTGTATGTGTATGAGTATATTGTCTGCATGTAGGTCTGTGCACCCATGTCGTACAATGCCGCGGAGGTCAGAAGAGGGTCTCAGATTCCCCTGGAACTGGAGTTCTCCTGGAATTGGAGTTACAGACGGTTCTCAGCCACCATGTGGGTGCTGGGGATCAAACCTGGGTCCTCTTCGAGAGCAGTCTGCGCTCTTAACCACTAGGCTATCTCTGCAGCCCCAAGGCATATTTTTAAATACTCGCCTCACAGTAGTCCTCAGAAATTACCTTAAATGCATATTTTACATTTGTTTACATTTATTTTTGTGTGTGCGTGTGTGTGCGTGTGTGGAGGGCAAAGGACAACTTGCAGGAGTAGATTCGTCTACCATGTGGGTTCTGGGGATCAAGTTCAGGTTGTTAGACTTGTTAGTAAGTGCCCTTCCCTGCTGAGCTGCCTCACTGGCTCAATGGTTACTTTAGATAGTTATCTAGGCTCTAAAAAAATTAAGTTATCTAGGCTCTAACAATTGGGATGGTCCCCTAGTTAACTGAAAGAATAAAGCCCGGTAAGATGGATGGAGAGAATTAGTCCATTTTCCTCAAGCCGGATTGTTATCACTGTAGCCAGTTTCCAAGTCAGGGTCTTATTTTTTGTAGGAGTGGAAACCAAGAAAGTAGCAGCCTTGCTCCTGTTGCCTCTGGGCAGTGAGGAAAGTGAACTTCTTTGCCCACAAAATTTGTATCAAGATAGTTTTCACAGGCTGGAGAGATGGCTTGGCAGTTGAGAGCAAGTAATACTCTTGCAGAACCCAAGTTTGGTTCCCAATACCTACATTGGGTATTGGGTAGCTCAGAACTGCCTGTAACTCTAGCTTCAGTGAGATCCCATGTCTTTGGCCTCTCAGAGCACCCAAACGCGTTTGGGTGCACCAGCCCACATACGTATGGTAGTGCATGCCTTTTTTCCGGGGGGAGGGGGGGTTGAGACAGGGTTTCCCTGTAGTCCCAGCTGTCTCTCCTGGAACTCACTCCATAGACCAGGCTGGCCTTGAACTCACAGAGATCCACCTGCCTCTGCCTCCTTAGTGCTGGGATAAAAGGCACATGCTACCCAGGCATTGTGGTGGTGCATGCCTTTAATCCTAGCACTGGGGAGGCAGAGGCAGGCAGATCTTTGTGGGTTTAAGGCCAGCCTGGTCTACAGAGTGAGTTCTAAGACAGCTGGGGCTACATGGAGACCCTGTCTGAAAAAGACCAGAAAAAAAACAATTTTGCTGAGTGTGATGGTGCACGGCTTTAATCCCAGCAGGGGTGATAACAGGCAGAACCTGTCTTAAAAGGACTAAATAAATAAATAAATAAATAAAAATAAATCTTTAAAAAATTAAATTTTCTTTTCTTTTTTTTTGGTCTTTTTGAGACAGGTGCCTTGAACTCAGATCTGCCTGCCTCTGCCTCCCAAGCACTAGAATTAAAGGTGTGGCCCACCATGCCCATCCTAAAAAAAATTTTTTTTTTTCTTTTCGAGATAGGGTCTCCCTATAGCCCCAGCCGGCCCAGAACTCACCAGGCAGACCAGGTTTGCCGTGAACTCACAGAGATCCACCTGCCTCTGCCTCCTGAGTGGTAGGATTAAAGGCACCCACCACCATGCCTGACTTTAAAGACAGTTCTTTTTTTTTTTTTTTTTTTTTTTTTTTTTTTTGTCTTTTTAGACAGGGTTACTCTCCTTGTTGCTTCCCAAGCTTCTGGAACTCTTCACTCTATGACGCAGGCTTTGTGCCTTGAACTTTCTTATCAAAGTATTTCTGTCCTGCCTCTGCCTCTTCCAAGTGCTAGGATTAAAGGCATTTGCGACAATTTCCTTGCTCAGCTAAAGACAGTTCTTAGCCCGCCATGTAGGTGCTGGGTAGATTCCGAAACCCCGGGTTTCCTCTTGTCAATGAACAGTCAGTGCTCTATTTATTCACCTGAGTCCATCTTTTCAGCCCCCCCATGAATGAAAATTTTTCTTATCATTATAATTTTTTTAAGCATGTTGTGTTATATTGTCATTAGCTTCTGTGTTCTTTTTTTTATTTAATTTAAAAAAAAAAAAAAATTTATTATTGATTTATTATTTATTATTTATTATTATTTTGTATTTTTTTTGTTTTTTTTTGAAACAGCGGTCTCCCTTTAGTCCATGCATGGCCTGGGAGCATTTCACTATGTTAAGAACAGGCTTTGCCCTGGAACTCACAGGATTTTCCACCTGGCTCTGCCTCCAAGTGCTTGGTGATTTATAAAGTCTGTTGTACCACCACGCCAGCCTTTTAGACATCTTTTTGTAATTCAACCACATTGGTGCTCGGGAAATTGAACCAAGTTCTTCTGATAAGAGCAGTCGGCACTGTCTTAACTTCACTGAGTTCCATCTTGCGCCAGATCCTCTTCTGATTGTATTTTATTTTGAAAGAGTCTCCCTATAGCTCCAGGTGGCCTGGAACTTGCTATGTACACCAGGCTGGCTTTGAACTCATAGAGATCCACCTGCCTCTTTCTCCGGAGCTCTGGGATTATAGGTTTGAGGCACCATGATTAGCACTGATTTATTTTTGTGTGCCTGAATCTGTGGATGTCTATGTGGGCATTTGTATACCAAGATGTACATAGGTAGGTCCGAGGAAAATTTGTGAGAGTTGGTTCTCTACCATGTGGATCCTGAGGTTGAATATAGCTCTTTCCACTTGGTGGCAGGAGCCTTGATGTGCCAAGCCATCCTGCTGGCCCCACATTTGTTTGTTTTTGTTTTTCGATATTTCAAGACGAGGTCTTCCTGTCGCACCAGCTGACCTGAAACTCACTATGTAGATCATCATGCTGGCCTTGATCTCAGAGATCTGCTTGCCTCTGCCTCCCAAGTGCTGGACCTAAAGGTGTATCCCACCACCCACCACCCACTGCTCTGGCCTCACTTTTTTTTGGGGGGGGGGGTGTCTTTTTGAGACATGGTCTCCCTGTAGCTCCAGCTGGCCTGGAACTCTGCATAAAATCTGTCTTGCCTTGAACTCAGACCCACCTGCCTCTGCCTCCCCAGGCCTGGGATTAAAGGTGTGCACCACCATGCCTGGCTGTCCACATATTTTTATTATTTAGTGTGTATTCATGTGTGTTTTTTCTCTCTCTCTCTCTCTCTCTCATGTCATAGCACATGTAGAAGTCAGAGAACAACTTGTGGAGGGTAATTCTCTCCCTCACCATGTGCATTCAGGTTGTCAGGCCAGGGAGCGTTCCCTGTGAGATAAGGTCTCCTTATGTAGCCCCCATACGTAGCCCCCATAGGAACTGCTCTGCAACTCATGGTTCTCCTCTTGGCTCAGCCTTCCAAGGGTAGTGGTTATAGGTGTATACCGCCACTCCTGGCTCCCTTTGATTTCTTCCTCTGGGCTTAATAGAAGAATTCAAGTACTACATTGAATAAGTTGTGGGAGTAGACACCTTGTTTTCTTCCTGATTTTGGAGGAAATGCATTTTGTTTTCTCCCAGTTAGTATAATGTTGGCTATTGTCTTGCATATGTAGCCTTTATTATTTTGAGGCATGTTCTTTTTCTTCCTAGTTTCTTCAGGGATTTTATGATGCAGGGAGGCTGAACATTCCTACCTGGGTTTGTTGGTGTATACCTGTAATCTCAGCACTCAGAAGGGTGTAGTCGGAGGAGTGCCACAAATTCTGAGGCTATATAGTACCAGGTCATCCAAAGATTGATAGCAAGACCTTATCTCAATGGGAGGCAGCAGGTAGGACTTGTTTTTTTCATCTGAAATGTGATTTATTTTAGGGAAAGCTCTGGGTCTGTAATCATGAATGTGTATTCTACAGCTGTTCCATATAATAGTCTGTAGATGTTTGGGCTATGCTGAGGTTTAACTTAAAATATTACGTGAATTGGGGCTGGAGAGATGGCCTAGTGGTTAAGAGAGCCGACTGATCTTGCAGAGGACCCGGGTTCGATCCCCAGCACCCATATGGTGGCTAAGAACTGTCTGTAACTCCAATTCCAGGAGAACTCCAATTCCAGGGGAATCCAACACCCTCTTCTGACCTCCGTAGCATTGGGTGCACAAACCTATATGCAGACAGTACATTCATACATATAAAAAATAAATAAAAAATTTTTAAAAAATGAAAAAAGAAATATATGAATGATCTAGCCTATTGTTGAAAGTCAGTGTTAGGATACAGTAGTGAATAAGAATAAGGCAGCCGGGTGTGGTGGCGCATACCTTTAATCCTAGCACTTGGGTGGCAGAGGCAGGTGGATCTTTGTGAGTTCAAGG
>VZQC01015396.1:3352005-3375105 GCA_009823505.1 Rhizomys pruinosus | reverse complement strand
TTTTTTTTTCATAGCAATATTTCTTTATTTAGGTATTTCTAAGATGATAAAGCTAAGACTATTATAGAGAGCTTTTATGACCATAGTAAACTATAAGCTTTATTGGAATGTTCTTGTAAACTTGATGGTAAGAGATATACTTGATTTCACAAGTGAAAGTAATTAAATCCCAGGGTTCTTAGGGTTTTTTTCCTTAAGAAAAAATACATACCATTTAATGGATCAACACCCTGTTTTTTTTCTGAAGGATTGCCTTCCCTTTCCACATGGATATAGTGGGAGTCATCTTGGACATCTACTTTGGCTAGGGATTTTGACCCCTTTCTTGGGAATACATGTGTGTTGAGAGTTCTCAAGCTTAGACCGCTTGGTTACTCTCTGACTGGAGCCATAAGCTAGGAAAGAAACTATGGAGCAAGTCCCAGGAAGGGAAGCAAAATTGAGAAAGGACAGAAAACCTAAACAGACAAATGAAAATACAAAAAGCAGGCAAAACAGTAATTGGTAACTTAAATGTTACCTGTGTGTTACAAATAAGGAGGTAATGAAATACATTTGTTTTCTTCCACAAGACAATATTATGCAGCTATTAGAAGTTGTAATTTTCACTGGGTGTGGTGGTGCCACGGCTTTAATATCAGGACTTGGGAGGCAGAGGCAGGTGGATCTCTGTGAGTTCAAGGTCAGTCTGGTCTACAGAGTGAGTTCCAGGCCATCTGGGGCTTCAGGGAGACCCTATCTCAAAAAGACACCCCCCCAAAAAAGTTATAATTTTGAAAGCTGGCTGTGTGGAAATACTTTTGGTAGAAGAAATATTACCTTGTATTGGTGAGAGGAAGCATTGCATGGTGGAAAGACATGGATTCTGGCACATCTAGGCTTGAATCCCAGTGTTAATACTTTCTTACTGAGGGTCCTTTGGTTATTTCCTTTATCGCTTAAATGTGGCTTCTCTATGAATAGTATATTAACTAGATAAGTTAGTTGTAGGGCTGGGTGTGGGGCTCACACTTGTACATCCAGCACTTCCAGGCTAGTCAGGAAAGGGTGGTATGAGTTCTAAGGCATTTATTGTTTATTTGCAAATAATATATATTATTTTGGGCATATTGAAATTGGGAAGAGGATGATATTGGAAGTGATAATTGTGTTGGGCTGGTATTCTAATTTTTTAGAGGTTTTTTTAAAAAAATTTTTTAGATAGGGTCTCTCTCTCTATAGCCCCAGCTGTCCTGGAACTCACTCTGGAGACCAGCCTGGCCTTGAACTCACAGAGATCCACCCGTGTCTGCCTCCCAAGTGCTAGGATTAAAGGCATGTGCCACCACACCTGGTTTAAAGGTGGTTCTAAGCCACCATGTGGGTGCTGGGAATTGAACCCGGGTCCTCTGCAAGAGCATTCGGCGCTCTTGACCACTGAGCCATCTCTCTAGCCCCTAAAATATTTAATTTTATGTGGGAGTATATTGCCTGCATGTATTTAAGTGTACCCGTGTCATGCAATGCCTCACAGAGGCCAGAAAAGGGCATCAAATCCCCAGGATCTGGAGTTACAGGCAGTTGTTTGCTGCCATGTGGGTGCTGGTGGAGATTTTAAAAAATTTATTTATTCATTTATTCATGTATGTATTATGTATGTATGTATGTATATGTGTATGAATGTACTGTCTGCATGCAGGTTTGTGCACCTGTGTCATGCAATGCCGCAGAGGTCAGAAGAGGGCATCAGATTCCCCTGGGACTGGAGCTAAAGACAGTTCTCAGCTGCCATGTGGGTGGTGGTGATCGAACCCAGATCCTCTCCAAGAGCAGTTGGTGCTCTTAACCGCTAGGCCATCTCTCCAGCCCTGGTGGAGATTTTTTTTAAGAATTAAAATGTGTGGGGTGGGGTGGGGGGAAGGGAAAGGGAAATATACCTGAACTGAATTGGAAAATGATGTATGAAATACACAAAGCATCAATTAAAAAAAAAAGAATTAAAATGTGATGGGGCCTGTAGATGCATGCCTGTAATCCCAGAGCTTGAGAGGCAGAGGCAGAGGCAGGTGAGTCTCTGTGAGTTCAAGGGCAGCCTGGACTACAAAATTCCAGGCCAGCTGGGGCTACAGGGAGACCCTGTATCAAAAGACCAAAAAAAAAAAAAAAGTGGAAGAAGTAATTTCTTATGTAATAGTAATATTGGCACCCCCCCAATATTACTATTACATAAGAAATTACAGCAGAGTTCTGTTTGTGTACATTGTTAGACACCGTATTTCCAGATTTCAAAGATAAAGTAATTTGTTTCTAGCCTCTTCTCATAATTAATGAGTACAAAGCACTGTTCTTGCATCCAGCAAGAAAAAAACTTTCCCTAATTTCCTTGCCTTTTCTTTATGGTCTCATGATGTTAATGACATACGTTGAGTAAACTCATGTAAATGAGTAGATGTGTATTCTGCAGAGTTGTTCTCGGGTTCACAAATGTTCCTCAACCTCCAGCTGTGTCCATAATCTCTACTGTGGGGATATTAGAAACCAGTAGTAGGAAATGTTGTCTGAGAGCAGTTGAAATTATGACCCGGTCATGGGGCTGGAGAGATGGCCTAGCGGTTAAGAGCGCCGACCACTCTTACAGAGGACCCGGGTTCGATCCCCAGCACCCACATGGTCTTTTGATACAGGGTCTCCCTGTATGCCCAACTGGCCTGGAATTTTGTAGTCCCCGTTCTTCCCATCGGCCATCTGATATTCACCTATCCTCCATCTCTCGGCTGATCTCCTTCATCCATAGTGCTATTGGAACTTGTCTGAACGTATTTACGTCTCTTCTCGGTGATCATTATAATTTATTGGTACTTCACGCTGCACTACTCTTTCGGCTGACTGCTTCAAGTTTTACTGCTAGTTTGCCTGCTTGATTTACAGGTCCATGAATCGGGGGGTATATTCCTTTTCCTTTCTTTCCAGCATCAGTGTCTAGTACACATCTGGATCGGTACTTGCGTGTCCTCCCCAATTTGCACCCCTACGTTTGTATACGTTGCCTACTGTCTTCTTTCTCTGTTGAACTGTCTTGAGGCTTGTAGCTATCCTTCATAACTCCCACTTTGCTATTTGATCTCCATATATTTTCTCTTCTCATTTCCTCTTTTCCAATTTGTGTTATACCTGTTGTATTTTGCCTCAGTTTCCTCTTCACCCTCACTATCCAACCACAAACATCACTTTTAATTTCTCTGTTAATCCATTAAACAATCCCTCCTCATTATTTCATCTAGGGACTGGAGTAGCTGGCCCCTAGCCGGAGTTTAAATAGAGCAAGCCAACTGCTCTTTGGATAGAGGATCTCTGTGTTCGATCCTAACCACTCACCCACATGGGCAGCTGTAGATACAATCTGCCTTTTAGCTTCAGTTCCAAGGGAACTTGATTCCCTCTTTCTGGTACCTCTTCGGCCCTTGTCACGGCACCACACGGCGCCACGAAAGCGGCATTGCTAACGGTTACATTTGCTTCAGAGCAACCCCGAATGACAGACAGCACATAAGCATAAGTACATTTAGTCATGGAAGGAAAAAGAATCGAAAAAGAAAGCGTTTTTTATAAATCTCCCCCCAGCACCCACCTGTGCAGCCAAAAATGCCAAACGTTGCCTTGTACTAATTCTCTAGATCCTGGGGGATTTTGATGCCCTTTCTCTTGGCTCTTTGTGAGGCATTGCATGACACGGGACACTTGGAAATACCTTGTTGTCAGGCAAGGGACTCCCCACATAAAAACATTAAACCTATTTTACGCGGGCTAGAGCAAGGGGCTCATTGGTTCAATAGATGCCGCCAATTGCTCTTGCAGAGGAACCCGGGTTCAATTCCCTAGCACCCACATTGGGTGGCTTAGAGACAGACCTTTAATACCAGGGTGTGGATGGTTCACCTGCCTTAAATCCTAGTGCACTTGGCGTAGGCAGAGACCACGGGTGGATCTCTGTCGAGTTCTAAGGCTCAGGGCCTGGTCTCCAGGTTTGAAGTTCCATTGGACAGCTGGGCGCTATAGAGAGAGAGATCCCTAGTCGTTAAAACAATTTTTTTAAAATTAAAAAACCTCTAAAAACTTAGAATTATTCCACGCCAACCACAATTATCACTATCCCGGGAGCGAATATAATTTTCCCAGTAACACATCCTCTTTCTCACACTTTCAAATGCCCAATCTTACAACACACTTCTTTTAGACTCCTTATAGACGTATACACTTATTCTTTTATCGTTATTGTCTTTTATTTGATCGAAACTCAAATTCAAACCCAACCCTTAAGAATGCCATTTAACGCACTCGCATACTTCACCCCTTTCCTGCAACTCAGCCTGGCGCAGACGTTTGCTTGGAGCGCTTGTTTACAAAAGTGTGAAGTCTCCCCTAGCCTCCTTTACCCATTGCTCTTCCTCAGCCTTATATCCGCCATTTTATAAGTCAAGATGTCTTTTTCTATATTTCCTCGTCCTTAGTGTAGTCACTATTTTATACTTGTACTATTGTTATCTGAGGCATCAGTGCCACTACCTCCATCTTGGGATCTCTCAGCAGTAATGTAAAGGATAACCTCTAACCTTCAGTAAACAGGCTACCTCTGCATCAGTATCGTGAAATTCGTTTATCTTGTACTCTTATTCTTCCGATGCTTCTATGCCAGAACACCTGGAGTCTGGCCGCTGGCAGAGTGAACACCGACTCCACAGTTGGCCTTTTAGTTGAACGGCGCAGGCCTGTGGCCCCTTGTCCTGCCCAACCGTAGGCTGTCGACTTTCCGGGAATTTGCCATGGCGGTCCACCCAGGCAAGGCGTCCCGGTGCACCAATGACAAGGTAAGATTATTTTCTTTTTGGTTACCAAAAGTATTCCACACAGCCAGCGGGCAAATAGGAGAACGGGGGGGGGGGGGGCGGGGGGGAGATACGGGGCGCGCCCGGGTAAGCCCCAGAGGGGCCGGGCAAAACTGCAGCTGAGGACTCAGGATCGGACCGGGACTACAACGCCACCCAGAGATCCACATGCCTCTGCCTCCCAAGTCCTGCTAGGAAAAGCCTGGGGCACCACCCACAGCCCGCAGGGACATATAGGTGCGTGACTGCAACGTGCGAATAGCTGGCAGAAGAGGGGTGATTGTGGAAGAAAAACAAAATGTATTGTTCAGTACCTTACGTTATTTGTAACACAGGTAAACATTTAAGTTACCATTCGGTTCTTTTAACTTGTTTTTGCCTGGCTTTTTGTATTTTCATTGTCTGGTAGGTTTTTTGTCCCTTTTCATCAGATGTTTTCTTTCCCCTTCCATGGGAACTTGCTTCATTAGTTTCTTTCCTGCTTATGGCTCCCGTCAGGAGAGTAACCAAGCGGGTCTAACGCTTAGAAACTCTCAACACACACTGTCTTTCCTCCACGAAAGGGGTCCAAAAATCCCTAGCCAAAGTAGGGATGGGCCAGATGACTCCCACTATTATCCATGTGGAAAGGGGAAGGCAATCCTTAGCAAAAAACAACAACAGGGTGGTTGATCCCTTAAATGGTATGATTTCTTTCTTAAGGAAAAAAAGACCCTAAGAACCCTGCGTTTCTTGATTTAATTTACTTTCCTTGTGAAAATTTCAGTATATCTCTTACCATCAAGTTTACAAGAACATTCCAATAAAGCTTATAGTTTACTATGGTCATAAAAGCTCTCTATAATAGTCTTAGCTTTATCATCTTAGAAATACCTAAATAAAGAAATATTGCTATGAAAAAAAAAAAAAAACAAAAAAAGAAATAACAAAGTTCTGGGTCTTCAAAGAGAAAAACATTGGCTCTACAATTACAAGGACCAGATCCTCAGAGCCCAGCACTCAATACCAAGGGCCCAAGGGACCCCTGAAAGGGATCTTTTTAAGCTTGCAAGCTCTAACACTGGCTCAGGATCCACTGGGGCTGCGGCACCTAGCCCAGGGCGAAAAACTAAGCCCACAGTGTTGCCTCAAAGGAATTAGGTGGGAAAATCATTAGAGGAAAAACATACCCGTCTCTTCTGCCCTCCACACGAACACCAAACACATGCATATACACTCACACAAAGATGTACATCAAGTAAATCTTTAAGAAATGAACAGACATAAACAATGTGTTATTTAAAAATAAAGCTTACACTGGAGCTCATTAAGTAGGGCTCTTCCAGGGGACATATTTGTTCCCAGCACCAACCACTTGTAACTCCAGCTACAAGGGGATATGATACGTTGGCCTCTGAGGGCAACTGCACTCAATACGTACCCCACCGCCCACACAATTTAAAAAATAAAAAATTTAAAAAATTAAAAAAATGAGGGCCAGGCATGTTGTTACACACCTTTAACCCCCCGTCCTTAGGGACACCCAGAAGTAGGCAGAATCGCTGTGAGATGGGGGGGCCCCCTGGTCTATATTTGCAAGTTCCCAAGTCACCTTGGGCGTTTACAGGAGACCCCCGTCTCAAACAAGACCAAAAAATTAAAAAAATATTTGATCACTAAGAACACTTAAATGTGGAAACCTAATGATAGGTGGGGTATTGTTTGGATTAAGACCTCTCACTTTTTTGACAAACTCTCTTTGGATTGCCATTCCTTTATCCTTTCTCCTACTCTCTCAAGGGTGGAAAAGGACTGAAAACGAGAGGGAACAATTGCAACAATAGACAGAAAAGACCTAGAGTTAACACACAATCAAAATTTCCACCAAACAACAACAGGCTAGAGCAGATTCAATGTTAACAGACTGAACAGTAAACCACGTAACTGCTTTATTAATATAAAAAAAAAAAGAATAAAGAATAATTCTGTCTTTTCGGGGCAATCCTTTTTTTTTTTTCTTTTTTTTTGGTCTTTGGAGACCAGTCTCCTGTAGCCCCAGCTGTCTGGAACTCACTCTGTAGACCAGGCTGGGCCTTTCAAACTCACAAAGATCCACCTGTCTCTTTGCTCCCAAGTGCTAGGATTAAAGGTGTGGGCCAGCCNCCAAAAAAAAAAAAAAAGTGGAAGAAGTAATTTCTTATGTAATAGTAATATTGGCACCCCCCCCAATATTACTATTACATAAGAAATTACAGCAGAGTTCTGTTTGTGTACATTGTTAGACACCGTATTCCAGATTTCAAAGATAAAGTAATTTGTTTCTAGCCTCTTCTCATAATTAATGAGTACAAAGCACTGTTCTTGCATCCAGCAAGAAAAAAACTTTCCCTAATTTCCTTGCCTTTTCTTTATGGTCTCATGATGTTAATGACATACGTTGAGTAAACTCATGTAAATGAGTAGATGTGTATTCTGCAGAGTTGTTCTCGGGTTCACAAATGTTCCTCAACCTCCAGCTGTGTCCATAATCTCTACTGTGGGGATATTAGAAACCAGTAGTAGGAAATGTTGTCTGAGAGCAGTTGAAATTATGACCCGGTCATGGGGCTGGAGAGATGGCCTAGCGGTTAAGAGCGCCGACCACTCTTACAGAGGACCCGGGTTCGATCCCCAGCACCCACATGGCGGCCGAGAACCGTCTGAAACTCCAATTCCNAAAAAAAAGAAATTATGACCCGGTCCAAAAGCAGATTGAAATAATGTAGACAGGCACCTTAAGTTAGAGGTGGGAAGAACAGAGTGTATTTTGTTATAGTCATGTGCTTTGTTGAGCATTATGATTTAATTAACAAATACTTCCCTGGATGGCTACCCAAATTGTTAAATTCTGTGTAGTTCTTCATGACTCTTTAATGTATGCTTTAAATATTTCAGGAGCCAGTGGAAGTGGGGAAATGGTCTGTACAATATGTCAAGAAGAGTATTCAGAAGCTCCCAATGAAATGGTCATTTGTGATAAATGTGGGCAAGGTAAATATTGGTTTTTGTTTTTTGCCTCTTATGAAAGTTTTTGTTACCTACTCAACGAGCATGTTGAAGATTAATGACTGAAAATACTTCATTGTTAATTTGTAACTGTTAGTATAAATTAATTCATCACTTGTAGGAAACAATACTAAAATGCTTTCTTGAATTGTGTTCTGCAATATTTATTAATAAAATAGACTTTGCTTTATGTTCTTTTTGATATCAAGGGTATCATCAGTTGTGTCATACACCTCATATTGATTCAAGTGTGATTGATTCAGATGAAAAATGGCTCTGTCGACAATGTGTTTTTGCAACAACAACAAAGGTATCTTTTAAAAGTATTTTGGGCCAAAGCCCTAAATGGAATTTGTCAGGCACTATCACTGTAATGATTGTGTATATTGAGAAATTTGGCTGAATTGAATTAGTAGCTAATACTGGATAGAAAGAATTATGTTTCTTGTTTGACTAAAGATCCTTAAGTGATTTGCAGGGGTTTTTGTTTTTTTTTTACGTTCTGAGAGTAGTATGGGAATTGGGGTGATATTGAAAGACAACAGAATAGATAAACAGACAGACAGTATGATATGATAGAATGGAAATTATTTCACAAGTGTCAAAAGTTTTTGAATTAGAGAATTATGAATGAGAAAATTTTGTTTAAAAAATTTGACCTTCACTCTTTCAAATGTTTTCCCTCTAATATATAGAGGGGTGGTGCGCTTAAGAAAGGACCAAATGCCAAAGCATTGCAAGTCATGAAGCAGACATTACCCTATAGTGTGGCAGACCTTGAATGGGATGCAGGTCATAAAACCAATGTCCAGCAGTGTTACTGCTACTGTGGAGGCCCTGGAGAGTAAGTAAATGCAGTTATTTAATTCCCTTTTAAGTAATTTTTATTTACTAAATCATCTTATTTTTGTTCATATTTTTTAAAGTTCTGATTTGAAGACCTCTTTTTCTTACTGTTGTTGTTTGAGATAGGATCTCACTAAAGGCCACCAGGATGGCCCCAAACTCAAAGGTCTCCTGAGTCCTGGGATGACAGGTGCTCCCTGCTGGGCTTGTTTTGTCATACTGTTACTGATGGTGTAGGAATGTCAGTGAATCGCACATGCATGGAGCTATGTGTGTAAGGAAGGATAAAGCTACGGGAGAAAGTACCATTCTCCCTCTCTCACTCCCTCCACACCTCCTATAACTTGTTTTTGCTCATGCCCGTGGTTTAAAAAACATCTTAGCAGAAGGTTGGTTATTCTGGATTAAATGAATGGTGAATATTCATATACCTTTAAAATATAAAGGGAAAATATGTAATGTAGAAGTTCAGTTTCAAGTCTAAAGTTGGCTAAGGTTTTCTGGGTTGTCATATTTAATGTAATTACCCATTAAGAAATTAGAATACATTTGGATACTGATTAAGAGACAGATTTTTGTTAAACTGTAGAATCAAGGCGATGTGTTTTCATAGACTGATTAATGTATACTTACTAGTCTTTCCCACATGCTATTTCTTGTATATATATATATATATATNTGCCTGCCTCTGCCTCCCAAGTGCTAGGATTAAAGGCATGCGCCACCACGCCCGGCATATTTTGCATATTTAAAAAAAATGATTGATTGATTTACTGATCTTTTTGAGACAGCATCTTCCTGTAGCCCCAGCTGTCCTGGAATATACAGAGATCTGCCTGCCTCTGCCTCCCAAGTGTTGGGATGAGAGGCATGCTCCACCATGCCCAGCTAAGATTCTTTTTTTGTCTTTTTGAGACAGGGTCTCCCTGTAGCCCCAGCTGTCCTGGAACTCACTCTATAAACCAGGCTGGCCTTGAACTCACAAAGATGTGCCTGCCTCTGCCTCCCAAGTGCTAGGATTAAAGGCATGCGCCACCACGCCCGGCATATTTTGCATATTTAAAAAAAATGATTGATTGATTTACTGATCTTTTTGAGACAGCATCTTCCTGTAGCCCCAGCTGTCCTGGAATATACAGAGATCTGCCTGCCTCTGCCTCCCAAGTGTTGGGATGAGAGGCATGCTCCACCATGCCCAGCTAAGATTCTTTTTTTGTCTTTTTGAGACAGCGTCTCCCTGTAGCCCCAGCTGTCCTGGAACTCATTCTGTAGACCAGGCTGGCCTTGAACTCACAAAGATCCTCCTGCCTCTGCCTCCCAAGTGCTAGGATTAAAGGCGTGCATCACCACACCCGTCTAAGATTTTTTAATTATGTTTGTGTGTGTGCATCTGTGCACATATTACTGCAGGTGGCTGTAGAGTCTGGATGAGAATGTTGTATTCCATGGAACTGGAGTAACAGGCAGTTGTGAGCTGTCTGACATGGGTGCAGACAACTGAACTTGGGTTGTTTGCAAGTGTAGTACCCACTTTTAAGTACTGAGACCTCACTAGCCGTTTTGTATCTTTATCAAATTTAGTGTAGGGATTAATGCTCAGACTGCTGAAACAGGTGTTCATTAATGAAATAAGTCTATAAAAGAATAAAAATTTAGTTCACTCCAGCTCAACTCTGAGCTTGTAGAATATTAATTTAGGATGTAATATTTTTGTAAGTTAGCTTTTGAAGGCAGTTGCCTTATACTAAGCCTGATAAGGTGAGTTTAAGTCCCAAGACTCAAAGGGTAGAAGAGTGAAACTGGGGCCTGCAGAGATGGCCTACGGGTTAAGAGCGCCGACTGCTCTTGCAGAGGACCAGGGTTCGATCCACAGCACCGACATGGTGGCTGAGAACGGTCTTTAACTCCAGTTCCAGGGGAATCCGACGCCCTCTTCTGACCTCTGTGGCATTGCATGACACGGTGCACCATGCAGACAGTACACTCATACACAGAAAATAAGTGAAACCAGTTCCTGCAACTTGTCCTCAGATCTCCATGTAAATATGCACACATGCACAGAGACATATAAATAAGTGTGATACATTTTTTAAATATACTCTCCAGGCATGATACCAGCTGGTCTACATAGTGAGTTCTAGGCCATCAGGGGTAAGGTAAGACCTTGTCTCAAAAACAAGAACCAAAAAAACAAAAAAAGGGAAAATGAAATTAAAATCACATATAAGAGATGCAATAAATATGCATAGAGCTTGATCTTTTTAGTTATCCTAGAATTTTATTGCAAGTACTATTTAACTGGGGCTGGAGAGATGGCCTAGCGGTTAAGAGCAACGACTGCTCTTGCAGAGGACCCGGGTTTGATCCCCAGCACCCACATGGCGGCTGAGAACAGTCTTTAACTCCAGTTCCAGGGGAATCCAACACCTTCTGACATCCACAGCATTGCAAGGCACAGGCACACAAACCTACATGCAGACAGTACATACATACACATACAAAATAAATAAAAAATTAAAAAATATTGAAGTACTATTTAACAATCTCCAAGATTTTTTTCTTTTTCTTTTTGTATTTTTGAGACAGGGTCTCCCTTTAGTCCCAGCTGGCCTGGAACTCTCTATATAGACCAGGCTGGCCTTGAATTCATAGAGATTGCCTACCTCTGCCTCCCAAGCGCTTAAAGGCGTGTGCCACAATGCCCAGCTCAACATTGGTTTTTGAGGCAGATGATTCATTATTCCCTAAGCATTATAAGAGGGGGAACTGTGTCTTCCATCACAACCACCTTAACGTATGCAGGTAGCAGAATACCTGGAATGCAGTTAATGTTTATAATCATTTGACAAATGAATGACTATTTAATTTGAGGTCATTTTGGCTTTGCCCATGTGTGGTTTATAAGTCACATGAGGCCAGTTGGTTAGAGGAAAAGACATTACTTAGAAATGTCTTATCATTTCAGGTAAGTATATCATTTACTGAGGAAAGAATAAGCTGAGATGAAGATTCAGTTCTATCATTTTTGGCTATCTAAATCAGATATCTAGACATGACTGCTGACAAATCTGTCACAAAGCTGTTATACTTGATAGAGAAATTGATTAAATTTCTGTTAACCAAGTTTATTAAACCACTTCTTTTACATTACAGTAAGCATAATAAAAGAAAATATATTGTAGAATTTTCATAATCTGAAAGCTCCCTAAAGCAATGTGCCTCTTAAGTGTAAAGAGTGGAGCCAGCTGAGTGTGGAATTTCAGACTTAGAATCAGGCATGTTAGCACTTACCTGCAGTCCTAGTTACTCAGGAGGCTGAGGCAGGTTGATTGCTTCAGCCTAGGAGTTTGAGACTTCTGCAGTACAGTAAGGATCTAAATTAAAAATGAAATTTAGGGAGCTGGACATGGTTGTGATGATGAATTCAGGGCCAGCTGAAACTACATGATATCTGCAGAAAACCCAAATAGAACTGAGGATGTAGCTCAGCTGATAGGGTGGATGCCTACCTAGCAGGCTTAAAGCCCTCCCTGGCCCTCCCTGGGACCGATTTCCGAGTACCTCATAAACTGGGTGGGATAGTAATTCCAGTACTAGGGAGGGAGCAGGAAGGTCCTAAGTTCACTGTCATCTTCAGAGTTCGAGGTCATCCTGTTTGAGGGTAACCTATGATTGTGAAGACTCTGTCTCAAATAAAAACAACAGGCAAAACAAACAGTGCTGCCAGACCACCAAAATTTTACCTGGGTGTGCAGGTCATTGGTAGAATATGCACTTAGTATATGGGTTCATCTTTGAACAGAAAAATAAAACTCTGAAGCTTGTGAATGGAGAGGGATCTCAGTCATTATTAAATCTAAATAGTAGTTACATGTTTGGAGAGTGTATAAATTCCCATAATATAAGAGGAAGGATCAAGAAGTTGATACCAAAAACCTTTTTGGGGAAAAAATACAAAACCGTATATAGCAGAAATATAATAATACTGTGACTAACACCATGTTATTTTAGAAAAATTAACCTTTTATTTACCTCATTGATAGCACGTTGGCACACACCTGTAATTTCAGGACAGGAGATGTGCCTCCTTTCTACTTTTAAGAGGGAGAATTGTGAGTTGGAGGCCAGTCTTGTGCTACATAGTGAGTGAACTACTGTTTAAAAAGTAGTAATTTTAGTCTTTTTTCTTCTAGCTGGTATTTAAAGATGCTACAGTGCTGCAAATGTAAGCAGTGGTTTCATGAGGCTTGTGTGCAATGCCTTCAAAAGCCAATGTTGTTTGGAGATAGGTAAGAAAGGCACTGTGCTTTATTGATTGGATTCAATTTCTTTTTTTAATTTTTTTTTTTAATTTTATTTTTATATGTGTATGAGTGTACTGTCTGCATGTAGGTCTGTGCACCCGTGTCGTGCAATGCTGCGGAGGTCAGAAGAGGGTCTTGGATTCCCCTGGAACTGGAGTTCTCCTGGAATTGGAGTTTCAGACGGTTCTCAGCCGCCATGTGGGTGCTGGGGATCGAACCCGGGTCCTCTGCAAGAGCAGTTGGTGCTCTTAACCACTAGGCTATCTCTCCAGCCCCTGATTGGTTCAATTTTGTGAGCTTGTAATTCTGGCTCTTTTGCAGATTCAGATTTCCAAAAATAATCTTTTTTTAAAATTTTTTTAAATTTATTTTCATATGTGTATGAATGTATTGTCTGCATGTGGGTTGGTGCACCCGTGTCGTGCAATGCCGCGGAGGTCAGAAGAGGGTGTCAGATTCCCCTGGAACTGGAGTTAAGGCTGGTTTTCAGCTGCCATGTGGGTGCTGGGGATCGAACCCAGGTCCTCTGCAAGAGCAGTCTTAATCTCTAGGCTATCTCTCTAGCCCCTCCAAAAATAATCTTAACAGTGATGTGTTAAGAGATCAACTCAGAGAAAATACTGAACAATAAACATGTTTTACACATCATTTTTTGGGGGGTTCATTATTTCAGAACTAAGTATTATCTCAGTGATTACGTTTATTTCTTTCACTCCAGGGTTCACAAAACTATTGTCAGTGACACCTTTCTTTGAAGAATTTCAAAGGAGCTAGGTGTGGTGATGTAGACCTTTAATTTCCTCTCAGCACTCTGGAGGCAAAGGCAGGCCTTATTCCCCACATTGGAGTTTTGTGCCATTATTTTTTATTGGAAAACATTCCTGAAATTGTGGTGCCATAACTGAAATTACATTTTAATTTGAGTATCGGTCCTAACATTAATTATAGGGCCTTTATTTGCTGAATAATTGATAAAATTGTTAAGTGGTTTATATCTTAATTATTCACCATGAAACTTTTCCTTTTTCTTTAGGTTTTATACATTTATTTGCTCTGTCTGCAGTTCTGGACCAGAATACCTCAAACGTCTACCATTACAGTGGTAAGCAGGGGCATTTCTCCTTTTTAAAAAATGCCATAAGCCGGGCGTGGTGGTCCACACCTTTAATCCTAGCACTTGGGAGGCAGAGGCAGGCAGATCTTTGTGAGTTCAAGGCCAGCCTGGTCTACAGAGTGAGTTCCAGGACACCTGGGGCTACAGGAAGACCCTGTCTCAAAAAGACCAAAAATATAAAAAATAAAAAATAAATTAAAAATGCCATATACTCAAACCTAAAATATAAAAGTTCTGTACACATTTACTTAGCCTAAATAAAATTTTGTAATTCTTTTTGCCTGGCTTTCTCTTACTAACTTGGAAGACCTAGATCTACAAAGGACTCTCCATTTTTATTATTTAATAAATAAGCCATTCATTAGTGAATGTTATACACATGGCTTTCACATTATCTTTTAAACTTTAAATTCTTATTTGTATTTTTAGGGTCTTTTTTTGGTGCCTTCAGAATAACACAAGAGACACAGATAAAAATTATGACAGTGTCTGCTTCAATGTAGTAATTGTGGGGAAGCGTGAGGAATTTTGGATATCTAGTACTTATACTAAGTATTTATAAATCTTCATTATGTTTTGCCGGGCGTGGTGGCGCACGCCTTTAATCCTAGCACTTGGGAGGCAGAGGCAAGCGGATCTTTGTGAGTTCAAGGCCAGCCTGGTCTACAGAGTGAGTTCCAGGCCAGCTGGAGCTACAGGGAGACCCTGTCTTGAAAAGACAAAAAAAAAAAAGTGAAATCCTAGCACTTGGGAGGCAGAGGCAGGCGGATCTTTGTGAGTTCAAGGCCAGCCTGGTCTACAGAGTGAGTTCCAGGCCAGCTGGGGCTACAGGGAGACCCTGTCTCGAAAAGACTAAAAAAAAAAATCTTCATTATGTTTTAATTCACCAGGCAGATGACATAAGGCCTGTAAAGTAGAGTAGGCCCTGTGGCTTATAGTAAAATGCAAACGTCCTAATTATAATTATAAGTAAATGAATGCATTTAGGAAACAATTTTGGGTATGTTTTATGTAGTTTATAATTATTTCAGACAAGTAAATGTTAATCTGACATTTCCTCGTTTCTTCATATGTGTTTACTGTATTGTGAATGTGATTTAAGCTGTTGACCTATCCAGCTAAATACTTCACTTCGGTTTATTATACTGGTTTTATAAAGAAACTGACTTGTTAACAATAATAAAAAACACTGTTTTCGTATATTTTGATTATTTTTGGATTCCAGGGTAGATATAGCACACCTATGCCTTTACAACCTAAGTGTTATTCACAAGAAGAAGTACTTTGATTCTGAACTTGAGCTTATGACATACATTAATGAAAACTGGGATAGATTGCACCCTGGAGAGGTAGGTGGTCTCAGAGCTGCTTGTTTTGTTTTTGTTTTGTTTTGTTTTCTTTTTGTGAGAAACAAACAAGACACAAATTTAAGTCAGACAGCCAAACATCACTTTTATTTTTGGTTCTGGGAGAGAATAAACTTCAGTAAGGAGATCAGAACCAGCCCTCTTGGCTGGGTTCCTTGCCTTGGAAAGTTTGTAGACAGAGGAAGGAAATGATTTAATTTTTCTATATTCTGGACTAAGAATCATTGTAGTTAAAAGGTAGGATGGTGAGGAAAAATCCTTGTATTGGCTATCTTACATGTAAAGTCTCTTCCTTTTTTGCACATTTTCTATAAACTTAGAAGAGTAATCAGTATTCCTTTTCTCCTATTGGAGTTCCTCATGCATCTCTTACTTGTATGGTGGAATCAAGTTAGTATTTTAATAATGAGTTACAAAGTGATTCATGGTGATGTCGCATTTGTGATTTTCCTTGTGGATGTAGTAACATGCTTATAATCACAGCTGATGGAGACAGAAGAATTGCCACAAATTCAAAGCCAATCTGGCCTTCAGAGGGAGACTCTGTCTTAAAAAGAAAAAAAAAAGATATATAAACATATGTTCATTGAAAAATGTTTTGAGATTATAAAATACCAAAGAAATTTTATTGGTTGCCTTATTTTTACTGTTTATTTATTACTAAAACATGGATTATTAGGCCAGTTGTGTGGCTCAGTGGGTAAAGGCCACTTTATATGAAAGCTTTACAATATGATTTCAATCCCTGGAACCCATGTAAAGGTGGAAGGAGAGAACCAACTCCCCAGATTTGTCTCTGATGCACATTATGCACACATTCCAGTGGAATAATAAGTAAAATAAATTTAAATGTAGATTTTTAACTAAGGTGAAAACAAATTTTTTTCCTGTAATGTATTGAATTAAGGCTGGACATGGCAGCACGTGCTTTTGAACCCAGTTCTCTGGAGGCAGAGGTAGGTGGTTCTTTATGAGTTCAAAGTCAGGTTTTTCTACATAGTTCTAGCCTAGACAGAACTAAAAAAAAATCCAGTAAATTTTAGAAATGGTAAGCCATGGATTTTTGAGGATAGATTGTGCTGATTCCAATTTTAGGAGGAATTTCTGCATTTGTAGCCTTTAGGCTTGGATTTATAGAACTCAACATGAAATAGGGCGTCAAAGATATATTGGCTTTAAAAGTTTTGTGGAGTTGCTGGGTGTGGTGGCGCATGCCTTTAATCATAGCACTTGGGAGGCAGAGGCAGGCGGATCTTTGTGAGTTCAAGGCCAGCCTGGTCTACAGAGCAAGTTCCAGGACAGCTAGGGCTACAGGGAGACCCTGTCTCAAAAAGAACAAAAAGAAGAAAAAAAGTTTTGTGGAGCATCAGAAATAGCATAGTGGACACATTTATAATTGGTACATTAGATGCATAAAATAAAACAAATATCTGCATTGTAAATAGTTCAAAATCTAGGATATTATCAAGATTGAGTCGATATAAGATGTTATAACGCTGGGCTCGTGAGAAGGCTCAGCAGGCAAAGGCACACTTCCCTCACTAGCTTGGCAACTTGAGTTCAATCCCACATGAAGGTGGAAACAGACTCCATTAAGTCTTTCTGTGACCTCCACATGCATGCTGTGGCACTGAAAAGAAATAAATTTTAAAATCTTGCTTTCTGCTAAATGGCTTTAAAAATGAACTTTGAAAGGAAGTTGGTGACTTTCTAGTTTGATAAATGTTACTAAACTACTTGGAAGGAAAGTTCAGGTAGGAAGATCACAAGATTGAAACTACTTGTTGGTTGCATGGTGAGGTCAAAGCCAGCCTGAGGGATAAGGAACTAGTAGTAACTATAGGGTTTCCTGTCTTTTTTTGGGGGGGGGGTCTTTTTGAGACAGGGTCTCCCTGTAGCCCCAGCTGTCCTGGAACTCACTCTGTAGACCAGGCTGGCCTTGAACTCACAAAGATCTGCCTGCTTCTGCCTTCCAAGTGCTAGGATTAAAGGTGTGTGCCACCACACCCAGCAAGAATACTTATTATTTTTATTTTATGTGTAGGAGACTTCATTGCCTGCATGCACCTGTGCACCTGTGTTGCAGTGCCCTACACAAGAGGTAGGCTGGGGAAGAGGAGGTGAAGGTGTTGGAGACCCTGGAACCAGAGTTATAGAAGCTGCTAGCTGTCATGTAGGTGCTGGGAACCAAACTTGGGTCCTCTGCAAGAGTAGCAGGTTCTCTTAACCACTGAGCCATCTTCTCAGCCACTGCTACCACATTTTATTAAAATTAAACATTCAGATTTTACTTAAAAACTGAAAATAGTAAAAATTAGTCTTTTAGAAGAAAACAGTTCAGGTTAGGCGTGGTGGCGCATGCCTGTAATTCCAGCACTTGGAAGGCAGAGGCAGGCAGATCTCTGTGAGTTCAAAGCCAGGCTGGTCTATATAGCAAGTCCCAGGCCAGGTGGGTTCTACAGGGACACTCTGTCTCTAAAAGACCAAATAAAAATAGTTCAGTTTATGAACTTGAGGTATCTTCTTTCCAGCTAAATGTCTTCTAATAGCTATTAGAAGAAACTTTCGTTCTTTTTTTGTAGTTGACCATTCACTTTAAAAAAAAAAAGTGTCAGAAAATATTTTAATTAAAAATTTTTTTTTCAGACATACCTGTAACTTGCTATGCATCACAGTTGTAGTGATCTGCTTGGCCTCTGCCTTGTGAGTGCTGGATTACAGCTGCCTGATAATGGTAGTTCTATCTGCTGCTGCTCCTCCTCCTCCTCCTGCTCCTGATCTTCCTCTTTGTGATAATAAAAACACTTAATTTAACAACATTAAAGTTGGGGGAGGTGGAGAGATGGATCCATGTTCAAGAGCACTAGCTGATTTGCAGAAGACCCAGGTCCAGTTCCTAGCAACCACATGACCACTAACAGCCACCTGTAACTGCAGTTCCAGTGGATCTAGTGCCCTCTTCTGACCTATGTGGGTATTGCATGTATCTAGTGAGTGTACTTAAATACTCAGAGGCATACTCATATACTAAATAAAATAATTAAAGGTAAAATCCTAACAATCCCTTAATGGTTTTAGTTGAAGTGTCACTGTTGCTTAAAATACTAATATATTCTGGGATCTGCTTGCTACCAATTGTATTTGATTTCCACTGTGATTTATTTTTTTATGTTTTTTGTTTTTTTGTCTTTTTGAGACAGGGTCTCCCTGTAGCCCCAGCTGCCCTAGAACTCACTTCATAGACCAGGCTGGCCTTGAACTCACAAAGATCCACTTGCCTCTGCCTCCCAAGTGCTAGGATTAAAGGCGTGCGCCACCACGCCCGGCTTTTTATGGTCTTTTTTTTTGGTAGAGGCTCTCCCTATGGCTCCAGTTGGCCTGGCACACTCTACATTGACCAGGCTGACTTTGAACTCTCAGAGATCTTCCTGACTCTGCCTCACAGGTGCTGGAATTAAAGGTGTGCACCACCATGCCTGGCCTTCTGCTGTGATTTTAAATCTTCATTCTATAATAAAAGTACCCCAGTTTCTGTTAATTATATATATATATATAATTGTAAAATTGTAAAAACAATGCTCTTTTTAGGGAGTAGAGAGAATAAACATGGCTGATACCCAGTGCAGTGCTATGGCAGAAATACTGAAGATAAAAATGTAATCTAGTAGAGGTGGTATAATATTTTAAAGTAATATACTAAGTCTGGTTAACCACAGTATGTAGAGCCTTGAATATTAAATGTATAGATGTAAACTGTTGGCATAAGGTTATGTGGCATGAAACTCAGTTTTGGTAATTAAAGGGTATTTTTATTGAAGGAAGAATATAACATAAATATTTATAATATATATATATATTATAATTTTTTTTTTTTTTTTATTTTTTTTTTTTGTATTTTTGAGACAGGGTCTCCCTGTAGCCCCAGCTGTCCTGGAACTTGCTCTGTAGACCAGGCTGGCCTTGAACTCACAAAGATCCGCCTGCCTCTGCCTCCCAAGTACTAGGATTAAAGGCGTGCACCACCATGCCCGGCCTAAGAAATGTAATCCTGATGGAAGGTTGGAGTAGATATAGGGTTTATTTACTTTCTTGCAAAATTTAAAGTCTGCTTCTTTCATTCTTCCTTAAATAGAAATTCTGTGCATGAGAGTGTACTTTACAGTGTGGAGCATATGGCTTTGATGTGGGAGGCTCCAGGCTCATCCTCAAAAGCTACCTTCCCCATCTCAGGAATTACAGTAGGAGGAAGGCATGATAGGGACGGGCATGTGTCTGATGTAGCACAGCCAGTGTTGGCATCTCAGTGTTGATGCCATGGACAGCCTACCATGACATGAGTTCAGGTGCTGGCTCTCAGTCCCTGACTAACCAAGGGGATTTAAACAGTTAATTTCACCCAGTATTAGTCCAGCTGTGAAACAGAAATGGAGTGATGACTTCAAATCTCTTCCTGTTCCAACATTCTTTTTAGCAGATTTATTTCCTTTTTCATTTGATATTGTTTTGAGGCTTTGGAAGTTCAGCTGGTAATTTACAAACATAGTACTGTAGAATTAAAAGCCAAGTGTGTTATTTTCTAGATTTTTATTTTTTAATTTTTATATATTTTTTTGAGACACGGTCTCCCTATAGCCCCAGCTGTCCTGGAATTCCCTCTGTATACCAGGCTGGCCTTGAACCCATAGAGATCCACCTGCTTCTGACTGTCAAGTGCTAGGATTAAAGGGGTGGGCCACCATGCCTGGCTTAAAGATGGTTCTTAGCCACCATGTGGGTGCTGGGAATCGAACCTAGTTCCTCTGGGAGAGCAGTTGGTGCTCTTAACCACTGAGCCATCTCTCCAGCCCCACATTTGGGCTTTTGATGTATAATGGTCCTTTTATTTATAAGTTAAGAGTTTTGTTTGTGGGGCCAACTTTGAAGATGAGCAGAAAGATGAGCTAGCGCTTAAGAGATAATGTGGAATGTTGACTAAGTAGTGCTTTGTGAAGGTGAAAATTACTAAACTATCTGGTCCAAGTAAAGTCTACAGTTGTGAAAAATACCCCCCTAGTGTAAAGTATTTTGTTGTTATTATAGAGATTGTGAATAATAATAGAAGTACTAGGAAGTTCCTCCTTATGCCCCTTGCTATTTATACTTATTGGGAACTTTCATGTAAATAATACAGCAATTCTAATTTAATCTTTCCCTGGGTCATAGAATTTTAAGAAATTGAATGACTAATAAAATACCAATTCAGTAGTATTTATTAGTTCATGTAATGAACTAATAACAAAATTAGTGTAAGATTTATACTCTTTTAACAGAAAATAAGTCTTCAGAGTTTAAGTGGCCCTGCATAGGTCACATAGAACAAAACTTGGGTCTGAACACTAGTCAGTACACTTTAGTGTGCATCCTTTTCCTGTCTAGCACCCGTATATTGCTAATGGGTGAAATTGTAGTACATTAAATTGTTTCTTGATACTTCACAGCTGGCAGACACACCAAAATCTGAAAGATATGAGCATGTTCTGGAGGCATTAAATGATTACAAGACCATGTAAGTTGATTTACTTTATGTACCCCTATGAGAGAGTATTGTTTAAGAATTGTGGGATTGGTGTAAGCAGCAAGTACAAACCGTTTTCAGTGTTTTAACATCCTGTTCTCTTGGTCACAGCAAAGCAGAAATGAGGCCTGGAAAAGGAAAGAGTAAAACTACTGAGAATGGGTGGGTAGAAGGAGTACCAGCTTCTTTTGGGAGGAATTTGGTCTGTTTTGTTGAAGAAGCATACTCAGTAATAACTTATTTCTGTAGTGTAAAATACTAAAGATAAAATAAAATCTTGTTAGCTGGTAGGAATATGCAAAAGATAGATGATCTCTTATGGTGTTAAGATTAGTTATTGCCATCAGTTAGTTAAAAGAAATATTGGGGGAAAAATATTGATTGGTCTGTGATCTCAGATAATCAGTATTCTGTATTCTTTTTCTTTTTTTTGGTCTTTTTGAGACAGGGTCTCCCTGTAGCTCCAGCTGTCCTGGAATTCACTCTGTAGACCAGGCTGGCCTTGAACTCACAAAGATCCACCTGCCTCTGCCTCCCAAGTGCTAGGATTAAAGGTTTGCGCCACCACGCCCGGCCTAATCTGTATTCTTACATAAAACTCCTTTCCCTATTTGTTTTAAAACCAGCGTGCCTGCATTTCTTAAATACTTTCAAAATCAGAGTGCCATAGAAATATTATAAATGCATGTATGCAAATTCTTCCACAAATTATTAAATTGTATAAGAAACTTTTCTAGCAAGTGGGTGTTTTGAACTTAACAATTTTTTATTAGTTTTTTTTTTTTTTTTTGTCTTTTTGAGACAGGGTCTCCCTGTAGCCCAACTGTCCTGGAACTCACTCTGTAGACCAGGCTGGCCTTGAACTCACAAAAATCTGCCGCCTGCCTCTGCCTCCCAAGTGCTAGGATTAAAGGCCTGCGCCACCAAGCCCGGCTAGATAATGTTTTAATTAATAGTAAATAGAACTTTAAATCAGCCCAAAATGCTATAAGGTAGTTCATCAATTATTGTTAGTAAAAATGTGTAACAAAGAATTCTTAATTCCAGTTTAGAGTGTCAGAAATGTTCCTGAGAGCTCTGTATTTTTTTTTTTTTTTTAAGACAGGGTCTCCCTGTAGCCCCACCTGTCCTGGAACTCACTATGTAAACCAGGGTGACCTTGAACTCACAGATCCGCCTGCCACTGTCTCCTGAGTGCTGGGATTAAAGGCTTGCACCACCTCTCCCCACTGAAATAGATTTCATATGGGACTAAATATAAATACTCTTAACTGCTTTAAGACATTTTGTATGAGTTATTTATGAACAAGGTCTTGCTGTGTGCTTAGGCTGCCCTCAGAGTCCTGGGTACAGAGCCAGGAGCACATGCTGTAATCTTAGCACTTGGGAAGCTAAGGCAGAAGAGTCTTGAGCTGAAGGCCAATGTGGACTTCATAATGAGACCCCCATCTCTAAAACTCAGTGGCTCTTGGTATACCTAATTTAGAAGGCATGTTTAAGAGAAAAGGGGAACATGATGTTTTTCTCTATTCCTGCCCTATTCCTTTCTTTCATGATCTGTGGCATGTCTCTGGGAATCAAGGAAATAAGGGCGGAAAGGTTCTTGTGGTATTGGGTCGCTTTCACGTATAAGGGCCCTATATTTGTAATCATGTATGTTCAGTTTACAATTTTTTAAATTTAGGTTTATGTCTGGAAAAGAAATAAAGAAAAAGAAGCATTTGTTTGGGTTGCGAATTCGTGTTCCTCCTGTGCCCCCAAACGTGGCGTTCAAAGCAGAGAAAGAACCAGAAGGAACGTCTCATGAATTTAAAATTAAAGGCAGAAAGGCATCCAAACCTTTATCTGATTCAAGGTAAAAGTTGATCTGTGGCTTAGTTTTTCTCTTTAGCATGTTATTAAAAATGGATATTGTATAGTTTCATTACACTGTTTGGAAGTCTAAGTGTCCTTGACCTGGATTATCTCCCCACTTCTCCACCCCCATCTCCTTTTTTTTTTTTTTTTTTTTTTTTTGTCGTTTTTTTTT
>VZQC01015396.1:3297039-3341508 GCA_009823505.1 Rhizomys pruinosus | reverse complement strand
AAACAGAAGAAGATTCTTATTTTGGTGGCTGTTCATTTTACTTTTGAAAATGACTGGTGGATTTTAGACTAAAAATTGAGGAATTTGCTGCCAAAATTAAAAATCTGTAAAGTGTAGTGATGATGACAGAGTGGTAAACTGTGGGTTAGTGCTTATTTATTCCATTAATTATTTGACTGTTTATAAGGAAATGTGCTTTATTTCTTTAAACATCTTCAAAAGATGGCTTTTCTTGTCACATAGCCAAACGAAGCAGAGAGCTTCGTGACCTGAGTTGGTTCCTGGTTGACCAGGTATAAATGAGCTTTACAAAAGTGCAAATCACAAACTTTCACTTCTGTTTACCTCCACCAAAACTTGATTTTCCCCTAGCTTTTAATTTAAAGTTGCCTTTCCTGCAGCTGCAATATTTTGAATAACACAGAGTTTGTGTTGATTTTTGAATGTTTGTTTATATCTAGGGGTAATGAAAATTGTAATTCCCGTGTAACCTTCTTCACTCCAACTGTATCATATTTCATTTCCCTCCCCAAGTCCTTTAGTCCTAACTGAACACCAGCAGTATTTCTAGTAAGTTTTTAACATACTCAGAAGATGCTTTTATCAAGCCGAACTGTCTTTAGAGGTAATTATTGTGAATGTCTGTTTTATTTTATCATGGTGATTCACATGGCTCTGATGTTCAGTTTGTATTTTTGGAATTGCTTTACTTAGAATTAAAACAGACAAACATTAAATGTGTGTATTTTTAAAAGAGCTAATGAGTTTTTCTTCTGTATTTGCTTGAAAATACACACTCATGCAGTAGTCGACTACTTTTATTTAGCTAGGGAGTTAAAAATTTCGAGTTCTTCTGTTACTTGAGTTAATCTTTAAAGGACTTTGCTTTCATTTCCTTTTGTCCCCATAATAGCATTAAATATTGCATGTTCATCTGAAGTTTTTTTTTTTTTTAAGTATGTTTAGCTAGTTTACATGTTTTGTATTTGAAAGGCAGTTAGTATGTCTCTGTTTCCTCAAAAATAGGTATCAGGGCTCACGTAATAGACTTTCCTATTTTTGCTAAAAAGTTTTATCCCTAAACTACAGAATCAAAAGTTGTAAAAGTGATATAACTTTTATTTTTAAAAACTTGAGGAAATTTTTGTTAGAGTTTAAGAAAAACAAAACAAAACCCCACAAAACTACCAGGCAAGCTGTAAATTTCAGCGACTGCCCAGACTAGGGAAATGCGGAAGAGGAAGAAGAGAGAAAGCAGTGAGGAGAAGCCACAGGTCAGGAGTGGGTCTTGAGAGAGCAACAGTGAGAAACCTGTCAGGGAAGCATGCCTAGGTTTTAGAAAAAGAGAGAAAAGAAAAAGCAAAGGTTATGCTTTTTCAAGTAATTCAGAAAAAAGTCAGCCTTATCAGAATTACATGGAGTAGCTCTGTGGATTGCAGTCAGCACAATTTTCTTTAATCTCATAATTTCAAACAAATACATTTTTTTTTTCCGAGACAGGGTCTCCCTGTAGCCCTAGCTGTCCTGGAACTCAACTTTGTTGACCAGGCTAGCCTTAAACTCATAGAGATTCGCCTGCCTCTTATCTCCTGAGCAGTTGGATTAAAGGCATATGCCTTTTGTAACTACTCAGGTACTGAATGAAGACACCTTCTTAGACATTTAGATGACCAAACTAATTGAGAGTATATACTTTAATAGTATATACCTTAATACTTTTCTCATACTCCAGAAGTCTAGAAGTAATCTTCCTGGTGTCTCAGTCTTTGAGGTTACTGCAAGTGGCCAGCTGGTCTGTAAATTCTAATGTTATGAAATGAACGCAGATCTTGCCAGGGAAGATCTTGACGAGTTGAATGTTCTCTGCTGTGTGAGACTTGATGGTGTCCCATCTTTATTTTCTGTCAGTGTGTTGTCTAAGTTTATGTGTTTGTTTGGTTTCTGTCCAGTGTATATTTAGAAGACTTCTGCTTATGGGGATAGAATTTTTGGGCTACTGGACCAATTAAATTTTGGTTGGAAAATTTTCTGGTTTAACATAGTTCCTAGAGTTTGAGTGAGGATGTTATGGTGTAGGGAGATAGATACCTTTGCAATATTGGAAAATAGGAAACTAGTCTACCCCCACCCCCCCTTAAAAAAAAATCTTGCTCTATCTCATATGGAGATATGTTTTCGTATATTTGAAAGTAGCATTCCCTTTAGTTTCTCTTAAGGCGTTTAAAATGTCATATTCTTTTCTCAGAAAAATGAAACTTGACTAAATGAAGAAAGAACTCTGTCTAATCAAGAACTTTGTCTAATTGGTAGCAATTAGGAAGCCTAGATGTCTATGTGATAAGAATTTTGACATGAGGAGGGAAGCTTTGTAATTAAACTGATTGGCTCTCTGCAAAGCAAATCAATAGAGCATTCAAATATTTGGCAAGTTACTGTGTCATCAAAATGTCTTGGAGTAATGGCTACATGAAATGCTATGCTCTTTATTATGAAGTCAGAATAAGCTTGGGTGTGCTGGCCCGTGCCTGTATCATACTTAGCATTTGAGAGGCTAAGGCAAGAGGATCAAAAGTTTGAGGCCAGCCAGAGCTATGCACTGCTATCCTGTCCAAAACACAGAATTAGTTAAAAATAAAAAATAAGCAAGAATGAGATTACAAATTAAACCAGAACACCCCTCTTCCACTCATACCCGACATAATCTCTCTTTGCTAGTTAGCTCCTCTTGCATTTTCTATTTTTGGGAATAAATAAATTGAATTCTTAGTAATTCCTCATCTTAAAGGAATATGTTTGTCATTCAATAGATTTCCCACTGGATCTGAGCAAACAAAACCTTCACAGATGATATATGATGTACTTTTGGATAAAACAAATACTCCTGTTCAAAATCCCTAGTCTAGCTCACCAGATCCTTTAGTCTACTTTTCTGTGTTCCTTGTATTTACTAAAAGGTGTTTTCCCCCTTATGTATGGCATGCATTCCTGTTGAGGTTCCTATTGATAACTTCCTAAACGTGCAAAAATGGGGAGGGGGCAATAAAACCTTAGATAGTCCTTCTGAGGATTGAGCCCCAGTCTTTACTGGTGAATGCTTACCCGAAAAAAGTTAAAAGTAATCTTACCATAATAGTGTTTTTTTGAGACATGGTCTCAGTATGTGGCTCAGGCTGCCCTCAAATTTGTAATCCACCTGCCTTAGCCATCCCAGTACTAGGATACTAGGATTATAAGTTCTTGCCCACCATACCCAACTTGAAATGGGTTTTTTGTGTGTGTGTCTTTTTGAGACAGAGTCTCCCTGTAGCTCTAGCTGTCCTGGTACACACACACACACACACAAACACACACACACACACACACACATACACACACACACACACACATACACACACACACCACCCCAGTGGTAGATTATAACTGGTGATTAAATCAATGAATAGGATATAAATTATGTTATTTAATACCATTGGCAAAGTTGTTTTATTTCCTTAAACACAATTTCAGAAAACATAAGACTAAAAATTTAAATATATATTGTCTCCTCTTCCTCCTTTTTAAAAGATTTTTTTTTTTTTTTTGGTCTTTTGGAGTCAGGGTTTCCCTGTAGCCCCAGCTGTCCTGGAACTCACTCTGTAGACCAGGCTGGCCTTGAACTTACAAAGATCCGCCTGACTCTGCCTCCCAAGTGCTAGGATTAAAGGCGTGCACCACCATGCCTGGCCAAAAGATTTATTTCTATTTTGTGTATGTGCACCATGTGTATGTTGTTTTCTTTTGTGTGTGTGTGTGTGTGTGTGTGTGTGTGTGTGTGTGTACTGTCTGCATGTAGTTTGGTGCACCCGTGTTGTGCAGTACCGGGGAGGTCAGAAGAGGGCATCAGATTCCCCCAGAACTGGAGTTAAAGACGGTTCTTAGCCGCCTTGTGGGTGCTGGGAATGGAACCTGGGTCCTCTCCAAGAGCAGTTGGTGCTCTTAACCACTGAGCCATCTCTTTAGCCCCATGTATGTTGTTTTCTGAGGAGACCTGAAGAAGTGGTCTGATCCCCTAGAAGTGGTTACAGGCTGTTGTGAGCCACCCTACATGGATGCTGGGAACTAAACCTGGCCCCTTGGACAGTAGTAAGTATCTTAACCATCCATCTTTCCAGCACTGAGCCTTCTGAAATAGCCCTGAAGGTAAACTTTTTGAGGAACCTTTTGTTTTAAGATAGAGGCTTCATTTTGGTTTTTGTATCCCTCCAGATTCTTAGAGTATGTTACAGGTCAATTGTTAGAGAATCTTATATCTGATTCTCTTCCTTCTCTCCTCTTTCTTTGAATAGGGTCTTACAGTAGCCAAGGTTGGGCTTGAAATTTCTGTGTAGTGGAGGCTGGCCTTGAACTCGGCCTCTACTTCCTGAATATTATGGTTACATGCATACTGTACTATTCATGCTAGAGACTTATGGTTTGTTGCCTGAGACAGGGTCTTAGGTAGTCAGGCTGGTCTGTACTCTTGATTTTCCTTCTTGGTGAGATTCTAGGTATGTGCCACTGTGCTTGGCTTTTAAGGTAGTTAAAGAACCATTAAACATACCTTTTATTGAAGGCTTTTTTTTTTTAAGGAGGAAAGTTTTATTTATTCATTCATTCATTCATTCATTCATTCATTCATTCATCTTCATATGTGTATGAATGTACTGTCTGCATGTAGCTTTGTGCACCCGTGTGGTGCAATGCCACGGAGGTCAGAAGAGAGTGTCGGTTTCCCCTGGAACTGGAGTCAAAGACGGTTCTCAGCTGCCATGTGGGTGCTGGGGACTGAACCCGGGTCCTCTGCAAGAGCAGTTGATGCTCTTAACTGCTAGGCCATCTCTCCAGCCCCTGAAGGCTTTTCTAGAATGTGTTAAATATTTCATGCTTTTAAAAACACCATTTTTCCCAGGTGCACGCCTTTAATCCCAGCACTCAGGAAGCAGAGGCAGGCAGATCTCTGAATTCAAAACCAGTCTGGTCTTACATAGCAAGTTCCAGGCCAGCTGGGGAAATCTTGTGTCAAAAAGACCAATAAATAAATAAAGACACCATTTTGGGGGTTGATGGTTCAACTTGCCGAATGAGCATTATGATCCAAGTATGATCCGCAGGACTCAGCTGAAGAGCCAGGGGTGGTGGTTAAACTGATAACCCCAGCTCTGAGGGGCAGAGACAGGGATATCCCAGGACTTTGTTGGCTACTCAAGCCAAATGTGAGCTCTAGATTCAGTGAGAAAAATAGGGTGAAGAGTGATAAAGAAGGTACCCAAATTTTAACCTTTGGATTCCACACGACCCTGCATGGGTGTTCGTGCACTCACACACTCCAGTAAGCCAGGACTATGTGTGAGAAATGATGCATGTTAGCGTGTGTGTAATCAGAGGGTCTGGATATGGGCATGGTCAAAATACAGTCTAGATGTCTTTCACTGTCTTGTGTGGGAATTATTTTAATCTTTGTTTATTCACAGTGTATTAGGTATTTTTTCTCCACTTCCTCCTACGTCCTCTACTATAGAATAAATGAATTTCAGTATGGTCCTCTGGGAAAAGTATTCATGTGAATAAAACTCTGAACTTTTTTGGGGGGGGCGGGGGGGGAAGCGGGAGGAAATGGTTTATTCATTTACATCTCCCAGGTCACAGTTCAACACTTAGGGAGCCCCCAAGGTAGAAATTCAGAGCAGGAACCTGGAGGCCCCAGCTGAAGCACAGGCCATGAAGGAACACTGCTTATTGACTTGCTCCCTGAAAACCTTATTTTAGCTACAATTCTGTCTTGAGAGTTCTTCAGGAAGTATTTTTTCTTATATCGTTCACTAAAGTTTTTTTTCCTTTTTCTGGAATAGCAGTCTTTAGACATTTGACAAGTAGATAATCACTACATTGCCTCTACTGTAGGGGAGAATAATATGAGTATTTTATAGCTGTCTAATCTTTCTTGGCATTTTTTTCAAAGTTTATTTTTATTTTATGTGTATGATGATTCCCCTGGAACTGGAGTTAAAGACAGTTCTTAGCCACCATGTGGGTGCTGGGAATCGAACCTGGGTCCTCTGCAAGAGCAGTTGGTGCTCAACCACTGAGCCATCTCTCCAGCCCTTCTAGGCATTTAAAAAATTTTTTTATTTTATTTTATGAGTGTTATATGCATGTAGTAGGTGCACCCATATTGTATAAAGCTCAAGGAAGCTACCAGTTCCCCTGGAACTGGAGTTACAGGCAGTTGTTAGTTGCCACATGGGTGCTGGAATTTGAACCTGGGTCTTCTATAAGAATAGGCAGTGCTCTTAACCACTGAGCCATCTCTCCAGTCCCCCTTGACATTTCTTTATTCCCTGTTAGCAAAAGTTTCTTGGCAAAGTGTAGCAGCATAGATTTCTGTTAACTAGTAGATGGAGTAGGATCATTGCTAGAGCTGATTCATGGATTCTTTTTGTTATGAGAAAGAACAGTTAGTGTTTGGCCTAGTGTGGGATTATTTAGAGGCAGAATGTTTTAAAGAACAGCAGCAGTTCACGACTTTTTAGCCAATGGAATACAAAGGAGATGGTGTTTTGATAGTAATTTAATGTTCTTTTTTTTTTAATTTTTTTTTAAATTTTATTTCTGTATGTGTATGAATGTACTGTCTGTATGTAAGTCTGTGCACCCGTGTCGTGCAACGCCGCAGAGTTCAGAAGAGGGTCTCGGATTCTCCTGGAATTGGAGCTTCAGACGGTTCTCAGCCGCCATGTGGGTGCTGGGGATCGAACCCAGGTCCTCTGTAAGAGCGATCGGCACTCTTAACCGCTAGGCCATCTCTCCAGCCCCGTAATTTAATGTTCTTATTACTTTATAGGTAAAATGAAGTTTATAATAGTATTATTTTTTTTTAGTATTTTTATTATATGTATGGGTGTATTGCTTGCATGTAAGTGTACCCATATAGGGCTAGGCCCACGGAGGTCAAAAGAGGGAGTCAGATCCCCTGGAACTGGAGTTACCCATGGTTGTTAAACTGCCATGCAGCTGCTGGCATTTGAACTCAAGGTTCTCTGTAAAAACAGCAAGTGGTCTTAACTGCGGAACCATCTCCCTACCCCTGAATAATTTTTATTTAAATGCTGATATTACCAGTATCTAAACTTAACTTAAGATAATATATTTTAGAGGATTGCAATGAATTTCCAAGGTAACAGACAGTTATACAGACTCTTGAATTTCTTGGAAATTAGTTTGGAAATAGTTTTTAATTCAAAACTATTTAAAAATTATTTAGTTTTAATTTCATGCATTCACGTACGTGTGTGTGTGTGTGCGTGCATGTGTGTGTGTGTGTGTGTGTGTGTGTGTGTTTCATGTGATTGCAGGTGCCTGCAGAGGCCAGAAGAGGTTTTTGGATCCTGTAGAGCTTCAGTTACAAGTGGTTGTAAGTTCCCTGCATGGGTGCTAGAAACTGAACTCACGTGTCTGCCTAAGAGCAGCACGGATTTTAACTACTCTTGAGCCCCCCAGACTATTTTTTAAGTACTTAAAGCTCTTTTTTTTTTTTTTTTTTTTGGTCTTTTTCGAGACAGGGTCTCCCTTGTAGCCCCAGGTTGTCCTGAAACTCAGTCTGCAGACCAGGCTGGCCTTGCACTCACAGAGATATGCCTGCCTCTGCCTCTGCCTCCCAAGTGCTAGGATTAAAGGCGTGCGCCACCAAGTACTTAAAGCTCTTAATCGAATTTAAGTGTTATGAGATATAATTTACATTTATTTTGGTAGACTTCATAAAGAGACTGTTTTGTTACGCATGTTATAATGAAGTATCATCTGATTAAAGATACTGCTTTTCACAATTAACAAAACAATCTTTTAGTGTATTTGAGGTTTGATGATTTTATTTTAATATATATTATATATTTTAATTGCACCTTTAATGGGGAGGAACACATGGCATAGTGTGTGTGGAGGTCAGTGGACCTTGATGATTCCACAGTGGTTACCCCCCCCATTTGTATGAGTGTTTTGCCTGCATATATAGAAGTGTACCATATGCATGCATTAGTGGTGGAGGCCAGAAGAGTACTGGATCCCCCTGGGATTGGAGTTACAGACAGTTGTTAGCTGCCATGTGGGTGCTGGGAACCAAAGCTGGGTCCTCTGCAAGAGCAGCCAGTCCTCTTAGCCACTGAGTGTTCTTGCTTACTTCAGTTGGTTAACTTAGAAATATACTGCACAGGTATGGGGCTGGAGAGATGGCTCAGTGGTTCTCTTGCAGAGGACCCCTGGGTTCCATTCCCAGCACCCACATGGCGGCTAAGAACTGTTTTTAACTCAAGTTCCAGGGGAATCAGACGCCCTCTTCTGACCTCCAGGGTATTGCACGACATACACATAAAAAGAAATATACTGCACAGGTTAGAAGGAAATACACATGGAACAATATTTAGTATTTAGCAATATGTACTATCAAGTATAAAATATGTATAAAATATGAGCTTTGACTATTAAGAACATCAGGACTTACATTGTGAAATTCTCCATAAAGTAGAACTTCATCTATTTACTTTTTTTTAACTTTATTTTTTTTTAATTTTTTTATTATTAATTTTATTTATTTCTGTATGTGTATGAATGTACTGTCTGCATGCAGGTTTGTGCACCCGTGTCGTGCAATTCCAAGGAGGTCAGAAGAGGGTCTCGGATTCCCCTGGAACTGGAGTTCTCCTGGAATTGGAGTTTTGGACGGTTCTCAGCCACCATATGGGTGCTGGGGATCGAACCCGGGTCCTCTGCAAGAGTGGTCGGCGCTCTTAACCACTAGGCCACCTCTCCAGCCCCTAACTTTATTTTCTTTAGCGTAGCATTTTAAAAATTTATGGGGGCTGGAGAGATGGCTCATCAGTTAAGAGCACTGACTGCTCTTGCACGGGACTTGGGTTCGATTCTAAGCACCTACATGGCAGCTAAGAACCGTCTTTAACTCTAGTTCCATGGGAATACGATGCCCTCTCTGACCTCTGGGGCATTTCATGACATGGGTGCACCAACCCACATGCAGACAGTACACTCATACACACAAAACAATAAATTAAATTTTTAAAAATTAAAAAATTTAGTTTATATGGGTTAAACTTTGGTTTTACGCAGTTTGAAAATTTATACTTTTTGGCGACTGGAGAATTGGCTCAGCAGTTAAGAATACTTTACTCAGCCGGGCGTGGTGGCACACGCCTTTAATCCTAGCACTTGGGAGGCACAGGCAGGCCGATCTTTTGAGAGTTCAAGGCCAGCCTGGTATACAGAGTGAGTTCCAGGACAGGAGCTACAGGGAGACCCTGTCTCAAAAAGACCAAAAAAAAAAGAATATTCAAATACATAATATAAAATAAGTCAACTTAAAAAAAAAAGAAACTTTAAATTTGGGGGGATGGGGACATCACTGAAGGGAAAGAGCACTTGCTCTGAAAGCATGAGGCCCCAACTTCAGATCCCTAACATCCTTGGAAAAATGTCGGCTTGTACTTGTTCTTAGCCCGACCTTGGGCTCACTGGCCAGCCAGCCTAGCTGAACAGTGAGCTGGTCCTCAAGGCAGAAAGTGGTAGAGTAAAACACCATGCAGCTTTGGCGTCTCCATGCATTCATACAGGAATGCACAGGCACACTGAACATGTATACAACAGAAGAAAAGAATGGATGCTTTTTAGTGTATTTTATTTAAAAATCTTTTGCTTATTAACATTAAGTGTAGGTTCCAATTTTTTTTTTTTTTTGTCTTTTTGAGACAGCATCTCCCTGTAGCCCCAGCTGTCCTGGAACTCCCTCTGTAGACCAGGCTGGCCTTGAACTCACAAAGATCCACCTGCCTCTGCCTCCCAAGTGCTAGGATTAAAGGCGTGCGCCACCACATCAAACGATTTTATTCAAGTTCAAATATGTTTCTTAGCATTATGATTTGGCAAGGTGTGTGTGCCCCTTGCTTACACTCCCAGTGCTTGGGAAGGGGAGGGGGCCGATCAGTTCAGGATCACCCTGGGCATCTTCAGCCCCCACCCCAGGCTCTACTGTTGAGGTATTTGTTTAGTTTCCCTTAGCTGATATAAATTAACATGTTTGGAGGGATTAAACAGCAGTAGAAGCAGGTGACAAGTCTAAACTGAAGCGGTGGCAGGCTGATAGGTTCCTGTCTGAGCTTCTGAAGGGGAGCATACTTACCCCCCTTTTAGCTTCTGGGGCGGCACCAGTCCTTGGTGCTGCTTTAAATACCACATCAGCTTCTGCCTTCTGCCTTTTTCCTTCTATGAGGACAGATCTCCTAGTCAAAGTAAGCTTTTCTCTATGTAGGTTGATTATTGTAGGCATTCGTTGTAGTTGACTAGCAGAAAATTGGTTCTGATTGGTTGTTGCTATGGAGTTGATTTCAACGAGTTTGGAAATGTTTGGGGAACTAACAAGCTAGGAAAAGCCTAGAATGCTGTAAAACAGAGCTTAAGAGACTTTCTTGGCAGACTGGGAAGACCAGAATGCCTTGAGGCATGAGGACAGCAAAGCCAGCCTTAACGAAGTTTTGATCGTCTGTTGGCTGTTGGGCTGGAGGCTGCCCAGGTTATACCAGGGCAGGGAATCTGCCTCAATTTTTTTGTGTGTGCATGTGTTTGTGGTGCGGACAGAGGTTGCTTTGGGTATCTTTGGACTCTTAATTGAGGCAGGGTCTATTGTTGAACTCAGAGCTTGCCGATTCAGCTGGTCTATCCAGTTTCCTGGGGATCTAGAGATCCTCTGCCTCTCCCGAGTGCTGGGATTACAGGTGGGCTCCCATTATTGCTTGTTTTCTGTGTGGTCTAGGGATCAGATCTCTGGCTCTCGTGCATGCACAGCATGCACATTACTCAGAACCAGCTCCAGTAAAATAAACATTCTGTTACCCAATACTGAGGATTATCTCCCTTGTAAGGAAAATTATATAAATAAAAATGATGTGCTGGAGAGATGGCTCAGCGGTTAAGAACACTGACTGCTCTTGCAGAGGACCCGGGTTTGATTGCCAGCACCCACATGGCAGCTAACAACTGTCTGTAACTCCAGTTCCATGGGAATCTGACACCTTCTGACTCCATGGGCATTGGATGACACAGGTGCACTTACACACATGCAGGCAATACATCCATACACACACGAAAAAAATTAGAAAAATTAAAAATAAAAATGGTGTTAATTAAAAATACTATTACCAATTTCCCCAGTTTTTTATTTATGTATTTTAAGATTTACGTGTATGATTGTTTGCCTGCATGTATGTATGTCTAACACATGGATGCCTGGTGACCAAGGAGAACAGAGGCAGGTATCAGGTCCCTGGAATTGGGAGTTACAGGTGGTTAGAAACCACCATGTGGGTGCAGAGAACCAAACCCATGTCTTCTCCTATGTTCTAATGCAATCATTCAACTTTTTTTTTTTTTTTTTTTTTTTTGAGACAGGGTCTCCCTGTATCCTCTACTTTAACTTTTATGTGATCTAGTACAGTGATATAAACATTGTAAATGGTTTTTTTTTTTTTGTCTTTTGAGACAGGGTCTCCCTGTATCTCTAGCTGTTCTGGAACTCACTATGTTGACCTGGCTGGCCTGGAACTCCGAGATCCAGGTGCCTCTGCTTCTGCCTCCCAGTGCTAGGATTAAAGGCAGGCGCCACCACACCACCTGTGGTGCCTGGCTTAAAGCCGGTTCTTAGCCACCATGTAGGTGCTGGTAATGGAACCCGGGTCCTCTGCAAGTTCAGTCAGTGTTCTTAACAGATTGATAACTGCCCCATAACAGTTTTAATATGTGCTTAAATTATTTGTACAAATGTAGAAATAGACTTAAAAGGGTTTTAACTTTCCTAGACCACCTACGTGTTAAATACACCTTCAAGGATGATAGAATTCTGTATTGTTTTGAATAGATACCAGGTCTCAGGAATGGAACATTGGCTGGGCTTGATGGTGCACACCTTTAATCCTAGCACTTGGGAGGCAGAGTCAGGCTGATCTCTGTGAGTCTGAGGCTAGCCTGGTCTACATAGTGAGTTCCAGGACAGCCAGAGCTACAGGGAGACCCTATCTCAAAGAGAGGGGGTCCATGTGCCATGTCAGGACCACTTGCCTTCCATCTTTATGTGGGGCTTGGGTATCAAATTCGGGTCATCAGGCTTGCATGGCAGGCACTTTACTTGCTGAACGTTCTTGCTGGCCAAGAATGGGAATACTCTTTAAAATTTTATTTTTATGTGTATGAATGTACTGTTTGCATGTAGGTTTATTGCACCCGTGTCGTGCAGTGCCGTGGAGGTCAGAAGAGGGTGTCAGATTCCCCTGAAACTGGAGTTAAAGATGGTTCTTAGCCACCATGTGTGTGCCGGGTATCGAACCCGGGTCCTCTGCAAGAGCAGTCAGTGCTCTTAACTGCTAGGCCATCTCTCTAGCCCAAGAATGGGAACATTTTATACTGAATACAAAATCAATCACTTCCTGGTTTAGAGGACAACTAATTCCCCGAACACATGCTTAGCATCTCAAACTTTAGGCAAATGATGGTCTTTGTTTCTCTGTATCTTAAGGACCTTTTAGGTAAAATGCATGTTTAAACAATAGGCAAATTAAGTGCATACATAAATAGTATGATACAAAGATGCAGAAAATTTTGGGTTTTCAAAATGGGAAAGAGAAATTTACGGCTGCAATGTTTTGGGAGCTTTAAGGAGTACACAACATTCATAATGATGGGAAGATAAGATTTTCTTTAATAGCAATTTTCATTAGATAGAATCAGCTCAAACAGTCTGTTGCACATTTAAGACAGCTGGTCATAAATGTAATTTGAGCCACAAACAATGCATTATTACATTCTAAATGAAAAACCATTACATGCCAAGTTCATGTTTTAAATTCAGATAAAACAATTTTCACTGGTGGCACATAATTATAGGTACTTTGATTCTGCAAGTTTTAAGACATTTAAGGGTATATATCTTTTTTTTTTTTCGGTTCTCAGCCTCAGCCTTTAACGGCTGCGCTATCCCAACAGCCCTTAAGGGTATATATCTAAGGATATTTCAACACTTTTTAAACACTTACCTTTTGTATATTGATATTCATGAAAGAAAACACAATTATCTAAGTGCAAGTCAGAACAATGATCTAGGTTTTTGTTCAAATACTGTAGTTTACACAATAAAAACATGATAAAATCAGCTCAAGTGAAAGCCTACTTGATTTTAGCATAATTGGGACAGTAACATCAAAAGACTCATGAAGCAGATGATATGTTTAAAAATAAAGGTTTTTGTTCTTTGTTTACAAATCTTTTATGTTAATACAGATAACATGGTTCTTAAATAGCTCTTTGTCTACAAAAATAAAATATCCTTAATATTCCTAAGTTCTCCTTTTTCAAATAAAGCCAGTATTACCATTTCAGTGGCAAGAAGTTGCTAATTATAGTTTAAAAATCAGTGGCACAAGTTGCATACATACAAGATGTAAAAAAATTCAGTGTTAAGATATCAGAGTACAGTACAGTCAGCTGTATGTAAGAGGTAGAATTCTTAATCACAGTCTTACAGAAAAGATGCAGTAGACTCTTAAGTATACCCGGCTTTATTAGTTGTTGTACCAGCAAGCTTGCCTTTGAAGGGCTAGGCCTGGTGGCACATGCCTTTAATACCAGCACTTGATACGCAGAAGCAAGGAGTTCTCTGTGAGATGGAAGCCAGGCTGGTCTACATAGTGAGTTCCAGGCCAGTTGGGGTACAGGAAGACACTGTCTCAAAAAAAAAGGAAAGAAAAGCTTCTGAATAGGGAAATGAAAACTTGTCTTCTCTCAAGGGGTTAAGAAGAGAAATATGTCCTTGCATCATTCTCATTATTGCTTCATAAGAATTCCAGCAGTACATGGTGTGTCCATACCCAAAGCTGATTGTTGATTACTTCTAACAATACATTTATCATAATGCTATCTGTGGGTATAACTCAAATTGTTTCATTCATGATTAAGTTAAATTACTAGTATTTGAATAAGATTGTCCTGCAGAATGTGATAAACTAGAATGACAGCTTTTACATACATTTGGCTTATTTACATAGTAGGTGTTTATAATTTGGGATTGTTTCCAATCTTTCAATGTCAGTAAGTGATCAGAGGTAATTTTGTTAAAGTTATAAACTATAACATATATACCCAGTCCTAAATCTTACAGGAGGGTATACATTTCATAAAATCTACCTGTAAGTACAAGATAATTCAGTGTAGCTACAAAATAAAACTGTTGTAAAATACAGTTAGTTTCTTCCAGTAATCTGAAATAAGCCTGTTGTGATTTCTGTTGGACTCAATTGTCAAGGTGAGCCCTTTAGATGCCAGCTATTTCTTTACATTTCTATTTAGGTAAAGTTTTTAGATGATGTATTCTCAAGTTTATCCTAATTCTTTTTTCATGTTTCTGATAATTTTGAGAATTTAGGAGTTACTTATTTATACTAAGGCCAGAAATTTTTAGCAATATTTCCTCCCTATGTAACAATGATTATCAAAGTTAATAATCATGTAAAAACTAAGATAATACTATTGACAGATAATAGAAAAATAATTTTATCTCCAATTCTTTTTTTTTTTTTTTTGTCTTTTTGAGACAGGGTCTCCCTTTAGTCCCAGCTGGCCTCACTTTGTAGACCAGGCGGGCCTTGAACTCACAGAGATCCACCTGCCTCTGCCTCCCAAGTGCTAGGATTAAAGGCATGCGCCACCAAGCCTGGCTTATCTCCAATTCTTAAAATCTTAAATTTTAGTTAAGGTATAGACAGAATGCATCTATTTATAAACCTCAACATTCTTACATCTTCACATAAAATTTTTATAATTTTATTTCAAAGAGAAAAATGTCTAATTTCTATGAGGAAAGACTGCATTTGCTATTTTAAAAATTACCAAAATCAGCTTTTGAAAATGTAGACTAATAATTTTTGCTAATATTTTATTTTTGGTTGTAAGAATTTCAATAATGTTATTTTATATTTTTGGTTGTAAAAATTTCAATAATGTTATTTCATAGGTATGCTTTTTCTTTGGGATATATGTGTACACATATGTGTGTATTTGTGTATATATATAAAAATAGAGAACAGCTTATCTATTCAGTTGCTAATTATATAATCCTCAAATGATTTATAACGTGATACACTGGAACTTTCTTCAACTTGTAACTGTCATTTCTAGAAAAACTTCTGCAGGGTAAAATCAAACTGGCTCTGTGTTTATAAACAGTGATCAGTTCTTTAATTCCTATATGTTATTTGGGAAAGTTTTTCAAATTTAGGAAAAGTTAATTAATATGGCTTCATTCAATTAAATCTACACTTAAGTACAACTGGGTCAGTAAAATTAAAAGAACAGAAAGTGAAGACTGCTTTCACTTCAAAATCTCACATTCCAGAACATATTTTGGGAAAGACTTAGTGATCTTGATTTTGACAGTTTTAAGTTCTACTTTTCCTCTTATCTTCAAACAGACTTTTCAGTGTGTAAACCTGAATGGCTGACACCACCACCATGACTAGTAAATTAACCATAGACCAGAAGTTGACTCTATCAAAGTTGCTTTCTTGTATGTTTCGATCACGAGCTTCAAATGCTCTAAGTAGAGTTTGTATGTGACCACTTTTGCTTAGTCTGGACTTGATGCTGTTGATGGATTCCTGGAAAAAACAAAATAATTTTACTACAAAAAAGGCTAAGAAATTTGAAGTAAACTTAATGGTATACTTCATGCTAGTTTTAAAAATCAAAATAAGGCTGGGCTGGAGAGATGGCCTAGCAATTGAGAGCGCCGATCACTCTTACAGAGGACCCGGGTTCGATCCCCAGCACCCACATGGCAGCTGAGAACCGTCTGAAACTCCAATTCCAGAACTCCAGTTGGCCAGGGGAATCCGACACCCTCTTCTGACCTCCGCAGCATTGCACGACACGGGTGCACAGACCTGCATGCAGACAGTACATTCATACACATAGAGAAAAATAAAAAAATATATAAAAAAAAATCAAAATAAGGCTAGGCATAGTAGTGCACATCTTTAACCCCAGCTCTTGAATCAGAGGCAGGAGATATCTGTGAGTTTGAGGTCAGTGTGTCTACATTGGGAGCCCCAGGGCAGCCAGGGTCTACAACCCTTTTACAAACTAAACAAATATAAAACAACTCAAAATAGTTTTTTAAATAGATGGCTACACAATTCAATTCCAGGACTTGTATTACCTAGAGATCCTCTGTAAGATTATACAATAGTAATGATAAATTTAAATTTAATGGGATTAAAGATACCTTGAATTGAGAAGACATAAGCTTGAAAAGATTTAAATAGCACATTACTAGGACTTTCATATATATTATCTCTATTTTTAGCCCTAACAACCATGAAAAAGTGATTAAAAAAATTTTTTTTTTGAAGCTGGAGAGGTGGCTTAGTGGTTAAAAGCACTAACTGCTCTTCTAGATGACCAGGATTCTGTTCCCGGCATCCATATGGCAGCTAATAACTGTCCACAACTCCAGTTTCAGGGGACCTAACACCTATTTTACATATTTTTGCTTACATGTATGTATGTGCACTATGGATGGGAATGATGCCCTAGAACTAGAGTTACAGTTGTTAGCTGCCATGTAGGTGCTAAGAACTCAACCTGTGTCCTTCCTAAAGCAGTTAACCACTGAGTCATCTCTCAAGTCCAATGATTTAGTTTTTCTGTTTTGTTTTCTTTTGTTTTAGCATAAAACTCAACTTTGTAGACCAGGCTGGCTTTGGACTCAAAAAGATCCGCCTGCCTCTACTTCCTGAGTGCTGGGTTTAAAGGCATGCGCCACCATGCCTGGGGCCTTAAAAAAATACTTTTATGTGTCTTTTGCCTGCATGTGTGTAAGTGCATCATGTGTGTGCAGTGCCCACTAAGTCCACTGGATCCCCTGGAAGTGGAGTTATGAATGGTTGCTAGCTGCCATGTGGGTTCTAGGAACTGAATCATCTGGGTCCTCTGCAAGAGCAGGCAGGGCTCTTAACCAATGAGCCATCTCTCTAGCCATCCATGATTGAGTTTAAAATACAAACTGATTGGGCTGGAGAGATGGCTCAGGGTTAAGAGCACCAACTGCTCTTGCAGAGGACCTGGGTTTGATTCCCAGCACCCACATGGCGGCTAAGAACGGTCTTTAAGCCAGGCGTGGTGGCACACGCCTTTAAAAAAAGTTGATTATACTTTTAGTTATGTGCTTTTTGCGTCTATGTTTTGTTCTTTGAATGTTGGTGTGGTAAGTGGAGTATCTAGTAAAACAATTTTGGTTTTGGTTTTGTTTTTTGTTTTTTTATTTTTATTTTTTTTTGGTTTTTGTGAGACAGCGTCTCCCTGTAGTCCCAGCTGTCCTGGAACTTACTCTGTAGACCAGGCTGGCCTTGAACTCACAGAGATCCCCGAGTGCTAGGATTAAAGGCTTGCACCACCACACCCAGCTTGTTTTGTTTTTTTAATCTACATACTTAGTCAAAATTAGAAAATATTTCATTTTAGATATGTATTCTCTATAATCAAAAACATCATCTATTTGTAATTTGAAATTTCATATAGAAAGTTTTCTTTGATCCCAGCACTTGGGAGGCATGCGGATCTCTGTGAGTTCAAGGCCAGCCTGGTCTACATAGCTCCAGACCAGCTAGGATTAAAGGGAGACCCTGTCTCAAAACCCCCTCCCCCCAAAAAAAAGTCTTCTAAGATACACTTTGAATTACACATTTTGAATGTTATCTTATTGTAAAGAAAACTTTGCAGATGTAATGAAGGTAAGGGTCTTGAGGTTAGTCTAGATTATCCAAGCAGGTCCAATGCATTATAGTGACAGATTTAAGAGTTTAATGCAAAATAGGGGCCATAGAATGCCAGCAGCCTTGAAGGGAAGAATCCTGGTGCCCTTAAAGAAAGGTCTCAGATCTGCCAGCACTTTTAGACATCAGACCTGGGAAATTCATTTCAGACTTGTGACCTCCAAAACTGAGAAAATAAATTACATATATGTACATCTTCTGATAGAAAGTACTTTTATAATAGTATTCTGTTAAGTGATTTGGAAAACTCTAAAAGGGCTATATGAATGAACATGAGCTAAAATTGATATTTGAAATTATGTCAAAAATATTATGGTGGGTCTGGCGAGGTGGTTCAAGTTAAGAGCACTGCCTGCTCTTACAGAGAACCCTAAGGTTGGTTCCCAGCACCTACATGGCAGCAAAAAAAATCATCCCTAACTCCAGTTCCAGGGGACCTGATGCCCTCCTTCTGGCTTTTGTGGGCATTGCATACAAGTGTGTAACATAAACATGCAGGCAAAACACTAATACGCATAAAAAAATTAATGGCAAAAAGCAAAGAAGTATTAGGGACAGATTTTCCTGGCTAATCCAAAGAATAATGCTTAGTTCAATGTCTACACACAGTAGAACTCTGGATTCTTCATTACTTAGTTAAAGATCATACTGACCAGGATATCTTCCAGTTTCATCTCCAACATATCTGTGCCAGTAATATACTTCTTCCAGTCCTCTTGTTCTTCAGCTTGTTCTCCCATGTTATCCAGGATCAGCTCAAAGAAAATGACTTTCTCTGAAATGGTGCTGAATGTATTATCAAAGCAGAACATGTAGTCACCAACCTCAGTCTCTACACTGTATTAAAAACAAGGGCACAGTTTCAGTTATCTGTACTTCCTATTCAGGATCAAAGGGCAAACAACAAAGGTGGTAAAAGGGAGGAAAAAGCATGGTTTATAGTAATCAGACTAAAACTATGAGAGGTTTCATGAGTATTGAAGGATAACTTGGGAAAAAAAACCTTGGGGAAAAAGACTGAAAACATACATTCAAATACTTGTGATTTAGACACACTTGGAGTTTACTTGGCAAAGGATCTTGATTTTTTTTTTTTTTTAAACCTAGGCCTGGAGTGGTGGTGCACACTTTCAATCCTCACTCAGGAGGCGGAGGCAGAGGCAGAGGCAGAGGCAGGTGGATCATCTTTAATACTTAGAAATCATTGATAGTAATTTTATGGTAAATCCTATTCATATGCACATGACAGTCAACCTATACCCTTCAACAGATTAATCTGTAATCTGACTTTTGTTTTCAAAAAAAATGATTGTTAGTGCTGGAGACACGTTCATTGGTGATGAGCATTTACTGGTCTTCACACATGGTGCTTCACACCATCTGTAACCTCAGCTTCAAGGAATCCCACATACTTTTCTGGCCTCTGGGCACCACACACTTGTACATACACGCAAGCACACATATATGCTAAAATCAATCTTTAAAGAAGAAAGCAGTGGGGCTGGAGAGATGGCCTAGCGGTTAAGAGCACCGACTGCTCTTGCAGAGGACCTGGGTTCGATCCCCAGCACCCACATGGCGGCTGAGAACCGTCTTTAACTCCAGTTCCGGGGGAATTGGACGCCCTCTTCTGACCTCCACAGCATTGCACGACATGGGTGCACAGACCTACATGCAGATAGTACATTCATATACATACAAGAATAAATAAAAAAAATTTTAAAAAAGCAGTGATTGTACCTGGGTGTTCTTTTAGGTCTACAAATTGAATCTATTCTTTATATTACAGTTTACCAAGATTAGAGATGAGTCCTGTAGCCAATAACTGCAACTTTTATTTCCTGTGGCATTACCTATACTGAGTAGGTGCCACTAGACACATCTAAACTGAAGCTCTTAGTCTTGCTGGGCACTGTGGCTCACACCTATAATCCCAAAACTTAGGAGGCTGAGGCAGGATGATGCTGTTCCTCTGAGGCCAGTCTAGGATAGTGTTGGGGCCTTGTCTCAAAGAACAAAACAAACTTTTTTTTTTTTTAAACAAAGTTCTTTTTTTTGAGACAAGGTCTCACTATCTCTGGCTGGCATGGAACTCACTATGTAGACCAGGCTAGCTTCGAACTTACAGAGATCCAACTGCCTCTCCTTCCTGAGTGCTAGGTTTAAAGGAATGTGCTACCATGCTTGGCAACAAAACTTACTACCCTCATAAGAGTTGTTAAGTGGGGGCTGGAGAGATGGCCTAGCGGTTAAGACCACTGACTGCTCTTGCAGAGGACCTGGGTTCGATCCCCAGCACCCACATGGCAGCTAAGAACCATCTGTAACTCCAATTCTGGGAGAACTCCAGTTCCAGGGGAATCCGACACCCTCTTCTGACCTCTGTGGCATTGCACGACACGGGTGCACAAACCTACATGCAGACAGTACATTCATACACATAAATAAATAAAATAAAAAATAAAAAAATGGTTTTTGCAGTTTTATTATTTCCAATGTGCTGGTACAAGTTTCCAGAGGGTTTTGGTTTGTTCTATAACTTGAACACAATATGTGACTCTCATCTTTGTATTACTCTCCATCTTTTCTTCCAGTTCCAATTTATTGTTACTCTTTAAGCATAAGCAATGGATTTTTATATTACAAATTAGTACTTATATACACCTTTAATAATTGACCCATGACTTTTGTACTGTATGTTTTCATCCTTATTACATTGAAAGTTGGCACTTACATACATGCAGGCAATACACTCATATACATACAGTCAAAAAAATAATCATTTTAAAAATTAAAAAAACAACAACTAAAAACCAAGCGAGGCATGGTGGCACACACCTGTAATTCCAGCACTCAAAAGGCAGAGGCAAGTGGTTCTCTGTGGGATCAAGGCCAGCCTGGTCTAAATAGCAAATTCCAGGTCAGCTGTGGTTATGTAGGGAGACCTTGCCTCAAAAAGACAAAAAAAAAAAATCTAAAAATATAACTGCCACATGACACAACTGTACCAATTTTAGGTATATACCTAAGGAACATTAAATTCTGCTTACTACAGAGATACTTGCACATCCATATTTATACTGTGTGTAGCTAGGAAATGGAACCAGATAACAACTTAGATATCAGTAAACAAAGAAATGTGGCAATGGAGCACAGTCACCATGGAACACTAATTAGTAATGTGCTCTCTATTTAATGGATGGGTTAGAATGGCTAAGTAGAATTCAGTTAAGAAAACAAAAGTTAGCCAGGTATGGTGGTGCACACCTTTAATCCTAGCACTTGGGAGGCAGAGAGGCGGATCTTTGTGAGTTCAGTTCCAGGACAGCTGGGGCTATAGGGAGACCCTGTCTCGAAAAGACAAAAAAAAAAAATTATATTAAAATAACTTGTCAGCTAACAACCATCTATAAATCCAGTTCCAGGGGAATGCAATATCCTCTTCTGACTTCCGAAGGCATTGTAGGACACAGGTACACTAACATGCATGTAAAACAATATACTCATACACTTAAAATAAAAATATTAACTAAAAAATACCCAGCTAAATTAAAACTTTTTAAAGCTATGACTAGTAACTGAGTAACTTGTAGTTTATTTGTATATATAGCAATGTCAATTGTATTATGTATGAGTTATATAAGGCTATAATACCAATATAATTAAAAATTTTTAATCATTCAGAATTTACTTTTTCAATAAGTGAAATGATGGAAAAACCTAATTTTTTGAGAATTCTTTGAAAGTTTTAACATTTGCTATGTTAATGAGAAACTAATTTTTTTTTTTTGTATGTGTATGAATGTACTGTCTGCATGTAGGTTTGTGCACCTGTGTCGTGCAATGCCGGGGAGGTCAGAAGAGGGTCTCGGATTCCCCTGGAACTGGAGTTCTCCTGGAATTGGAGTTACAGACGGTTCTTAGCCGCCATGTGGGTGCTGGGGATCGAACCCGGGTCCTCTGCAAGAGCAGTCGGTGCTCTTAACCGCTAGGCAATCTCTCCAGCCCCGAGAAACTAATTTTAATTAACTGGTAGTTCAGATATTAATGAATTTTTCTCAGCATTTAGCATAAAAATGAAGGGATTGAATAACCTCTTTAGAATTAAATAACTATAAACTAGTTTTATTTAATGCTTCACTAAAATACTGAGGATTATACATAAATATGTAGAGGACTTGAGAGGTGGTTCAGTGCTTAAGAGCCTTTGCTGCTCCTGCAGAGGACTAAGGTTCAGTACCCAACACCCATATGGTGCCTCACAGTAATTTGTAACTCCAGTTCCAGGGGATGCAACGCCCTCCTCTGGCCTCCATGCATAATGCATGCACATGACACGAGGGCAAAATACTCCTATATCAAATAAAATTAAGACTCGGGCGTGGTGGTGCATGGCCTTGATTCCAGCACTCTGGAGGCAGAGAGAGGCAGATCTCTGTATGAGTTCAAAGCCAGCCTGGTCTACATAGTGAATTTTTGAGAAAGGGTCTCCCTTTTAGTCTCAGCTGGCCTGGACTTGCTCTGTAGACCAGGCTGGCCTTGAACTCACAGACATCCGCCTGCCTCTGCCTCCCGAGTGCTGGGATGAAAGGCGTACACTACCATGCTCAGCAAAACCTGAAACTTTGGAACTGCCAGAGGAAAGCATAGTGAAAGTTTTCAAGGTAAAGGTATGGGCAAACTTTTTGAATAGGACTCCAGTAGTACAGGAAATAATCTCAATGACAAATGGAGATTAAATAAAAATTAAAAGATTATGCATAACAAAGGAAATAATCATCTAATCTGGGAGAATAGTTTTTCAGTTAAAATGGAAAGCCTATGTTAGCTAAGGCAGCAGTTATAAAATGTCACAACAATATCAGGCGTTAATGGCACACACTTTTGATCCCAGCACTTGGGAAGCAGAGGCAGGAGTATCTGTATAAGATCAAGACCAGCCAGGTCTGTGTTCCTAGCCAACTGGGGCTACAGGAAGAACCTGTCTCAAAACAGATTAAAAAAAAAGAACAGATTAACCAAAGAAAAGGAGAGTTAGCTGGCTACAGTCTGGTCTGCTGGTGGTGGACACCTACAGTCCCGGCTACGGAAGAGGGCCCCTTGAGTTCATGGAAGCATGCGTAACAAAAACTCCAGTCTCAAAACACCCTAAAAATGCAAGAATAAGGCAGATGGAAGACTTTAAAATCATAATGGAGTTATATATAATATTGTATATAATTATTATATACAATATAATATATATTACTATAATAATGAATGTACTATTGTACTAACTTTCTCTGCCTTTCACTAGTATTCAGCCAAAAGAACTCAAAGAGATTACCTGGACAAGGTGGCACTCAGGAGGCTAGGGTAGGAGGACTTGCATGTTCCAAGCCAACCAGGTATATATGGATACACAGACTACGTCACAAATGACAAGCAAGCAAGCAGATTACTTACGTGTGAACACCATCTGGTTTTCTTTGTTCAAAAACTAAGGTTCTGCCATCTGGAGCAGCAAGATGGAAATCAATATCTAATCCTGCTCCATCTAAAACCTACAGAAGAGGAAAATATATATTACAGACTCTGAAATAAAAATGTATTTAAAATAGACCACATGATGTAAGGACCTTTTAAAGATATTTAAAAGTATTATGGTGTGCATATATTCATGTCCATATATGTCTTCACATATGTTCTTTTTATTATTTTTATTTTCTGTGTATGAGTGTTTGCCTATATGTATGTAAGAGCATCCATGTTGTACAATGTTCATGGAGCTCAGAAGAAGGCATTGGATTGCCCAGAACTGAAATTATACACCATTGCTAGCGTCATGTGGGTACTGGGACCCGAACCTGGGTCCTCTGCAAGAGCATCCAGTGCTCTTAACAACTGAGCCATCTCTCCAGCCCCCTCTACCTTATTTTTTGAAACTGGACCTCGCTGAACCTGGAGCTCATCAATTCAGCTAGGCTGACTGGCCAGACAAGCTTCAGGGGTCCATCTGTCTCTACCTCTCCCAACTCCCTGAGTGTTGGGGTTACAGGCCCATGAAGCTTTTATGTGGGTACTGGGAATCTGAACTCAGGTTCTCATGCCAGTAAGCCATTTCCACAGCTGTAAGATTTTTCTTTCTAAATCTAAAGAGATAAGAAAGCTACCAAAGTTATTTACAGAAGAAGCTGAAAACCCATCTAGTCCAATTTCACTTACTTTTGAACTTATCCCTTCCTTACCCATTCCTATTGCCATCACCTAAATTTAGGTCTTATGGCATTACTAAAATAAATCTTTCTAAAACAGTGCCTTCATTGAGAAGCCCTGTAGCATGGACAGAACAGTTAAATGCTAAGCCCCCTGTTTTAAATGGAGGCAATTTAAGACATTTTACATAATTGAGTCTGTGTGTGTATGGAGGCCAGAGGTCAGTGATGGCTGTCTTCCTGTCACCATCTTAACTTTTGACATAGCAGTCTCTTGCTGAGCCTGAAACATGCCATTCCACAAGCCCCTAGGGTCTTGCTGTGTAGCCATGACTGGCCTGGAACTCACAGAGATCTGCCTGCCTCTGCCTCCTGAGGGCTGGCATTAAAGACCCATGCCACCACACCCAGCTGGTCCTATTCTTATTAAAAAAAAAAAAAAAAAAACAGCTGGGCATGGCTCACGCCTTTAATCCTAGCACTTGGGAGGCAGAAGCAGGAGGATCTCTGTGAGTTCAAGGCCAGCCTGGTCTACAGAGTGAGTTCCAGGACAGCTGGGGCTACAGGGAGACCCTGTCTCGAAAAGACTAAACAAACAAACAAACAAACAAAAAAAGCACAGACAAGTTTTTCCAAGGTGATAGTGTAAGTGGCATGGTCAAAATCTGAATAGAACAATCTTTCTCCAGAGTAATTTTTAGTAAGTAAGCTATAGCTGTCAGCATTGCCCCATCCCAGAATAGTTCCTCATCCATCTGTCCCCATTTTCATTCTTTCCTTCAAGAGTCAACTTGAGTTCTTTGAAATGGTCTTACTCTTCCTCCCAGCACACTCATAGTGTTATTTCCCTGAAGAATACAGGCCTGTCCTCTTGATAATCAAATGCTATGTGGGACTGAAGCATCTTTATAATGGATAAAATATTCACATGGCTATTTGCCTTTTTTTCTTTTTGATCTTTTTGAGATAGGGTTTTCAGTCCATGGAACTTACTATGTAGACCAGGCTGGCCTTGAACTCACAGAGATCCCCTGACTCCCAAGTTCTGGGACTAAAGGCATGAGCTACCATGCCCAGCAAGTAAGATTTGCCTTTTTTTTTTTTTTTAAGGACTTTCCTTTTTTTTAAATTTTTAAAATTTATTTTGTATGTATATGAATGTACTGTTTGCATGTAAGTTTGTGCACCCGTGTCGTTCAATGCCGAGGAGGTCAGAAGAGGGTGTCGGATTCCCCTGGAACTGGAGTTAAAGACAGTTCTCAGCCACCATGTGGGTGCTTTGAATCGAACCTGGGTCCTCTGCAAGAGCAGGTGGTGCTCTTAACCGCTAGGCCATCTCTCCAGCCCCCAGGATTTTCCATTTTTATAATTCAAAGGTTTCTGATCCTAACAATGTTCTGTTAACAAAGCAAATATTCTGACATTTTTTTGTTATCTTACACAATTATAGTGTGACGATGCTCCTGTGTAGAACGGCTTGCTCATTTGTCTTTTTCATTTCCTTTTGTCTTCTGTGTTATGGCTATATTTCTCTTCTATATGCAAAATTTATTTTGGAAAAACATTTAAAACACTATATATCATATGGTGTAGCTTCTTTTATTTTTTTATTTTTTATTTTTGGTCTTTTCGAGACAGGGTCTCCCTGTAGCCCAGCTGACCTGGAACTCACTCTATAGACCAGGCTGGCCTTGAATTCACAAAGATCCGCCTGCCTCTGCCTCCCAGGTGCTAGGATTAAAGGCACGCACCACCATGCCTGGCTGGTGTAGCTTCTTTTAAAAAAAACACCTATTCTGGGGCTGTAGAGATAGCCTAGCGGTTAAGAGCACCGACGCTCTTGCAGAGGACCCGGGTTCGATCCCCAGCACCCACATGGCGGCTAAGAACCGTCTGTAACTCCAATTCCAGGAGAACTCCAGTTCCAGGGGAATCCGAGACCCTCTTCTGACCTCCGCGGCATTGCACGACACGGGTGCACAGACCTGCATGCAGACAGTACATTCATACACATACAAAAAATAAAAATATAAAAAAAAAAAATTAAAAAAAAAACAGCTATTCTTTCTGCTGGAGCAGCCATCTTCCAGAGATTTGCCAAAATGACAAGCACAAAGGGAAAGAGGAGAGGCACCTGCTATATGTTCTCTGCTATATGTTCTTAGAAAACATGGTTGTTCCTTTGGCCACATATAAGCGAAATCTACAAGAAGGGCGATATTGTAGACGTTAAGGGAATGGGTACTGTTCAAAAAGGAATGCCCCATAACTGTTACCATGGCAAAACTGGGCGAGTGTACAACGTCACTCAGCACGCTGTTGGCATAGTTGTCACAAGCAAGTTAAGGGTAAGATTCTTGCCAAGAGAATTAATGTGCGTATTGAGCATATTAAGCACTCTGAGAGCCGAGACAGCTTCCTGAAACGTGTGAAGGAAAATGACCAGAAAAAAAAAAGAAGCCAAAGAGAAAGGAACCTGGGTTCAGTTGAAACGCCAGCCGGCCCCACCCAGAGAAGCGCACTGTGTGAGAACTGACGGAAAGGAGCCTGAGCTGCTGGAGCCCGTTCCCCAGGAGCGTATGGCTTAGTGCACGAGAAATAAAGACCTGATGTTAAAAAAATAAATTAGGGGCCGGAGAGATGGCCTAGCGGTTAAGAGCGCCGACTGCTCTTACAGAGGACCCGGGTTCGATCCCCAGCACCCACATGGCGGCCAAGAACCGTCTGAAACTCCAATTCCAGGAGAACTCCAGTTCCAGGGAAATCCGAGACCCTCTTCTGACCTCCGCGGCATTGCACGACATGGGTGCACAGACTTGCATGCAGACAGTACATTCATACACATACACAAATAAATAAAAAAAAAGGTTTTTAATTTTTTTTTAATCTTTAAAAATATTTTTATTATTTTAATTTTCTTCACGTGTATGAGTGTATTGCCTGCATGTATGTAAGTGCACCCATCTCGTGCATTCCCCTCAGATGTCAGAAGATGGCATTAGGTCCCCTGAGATTGGAGTTACAGACAGTTGTTAGGCTTCCATGGAGGTGCAAGAGCACCCTGTATCTTTCTTTAAAAAAAGAGTATTATTTTTATTGAAGTTTTGTGCTTTTCACATAACATTTCTTAATCAAATTTATACCCCTTCCTTGCCCCCTCCCAGCCAGAGTTCATGCATTCTGCTATAGATGTCTTGTATCTTTCTCTCAGTCTTTTAAAAAAATTTTTCAATGCAGAAGTTTACTGTCTTGGGCAGAAGTTTACTGTTTCAGGCAGTTCTTTGACCCAGTCTTTTATTGTTGTTGTTGTTCCTTCCAATTTGTATGGCTTCAACTTATGCATATATACATGTCACATATATACCAAAATTATGATGTCTGAAAATAAACTATAGGTTAATTCCAAAACATGTTTAGGGATTCACAATTTGACCTGTATGCAGGTAAAGAAAAAAATATGCCGGGTGTGGTGGTGCACACCTTTAGTCCCAGCACTCAGGAGGCAGAGGCAGGTGGATCTCTGTGAGTTCAAGGCCAGCTTGGTGCACATAGTGAGCTCCAGGCCAGCTGGGACTAAAGGGAAATCCTGTCTCAAAACAACCAAAAAAATTAAAATAAAAAAAAAAGAGAAAAAATTACACTCCTACATTACATAGCAAGTTGATGAATAACATCAGGCATTATATTTACAAAAAGAGAAAAGAAAAAAGAAAAAAAGAATTACATTTAGTTTGCCTTAGAAATAGGGATTTGGTGCTAGGATATACAAATTAGGGATGTTGTTTTTCTGGGACTGTTACTTCACTTAGCATAAGGGCTTCTAGTTCCATCCATTTACCTACAAAATTCATGATGTCATCTTTTTTTTAACTTTTTATTTTTTATGTGTATGAATGTACTGTCTGCATGCAGGTTTGTGCACGGTGTCGTGCAATGCTGCAGAGGTCAGAAGAGGGTGTCGGATTCCCCTGGAACTAGAGTTAAAGACGATTCTCAGCTGCCATGTGGGTGCTGGGGATCAAACCCAGGTCCTCTGCAAGAGCAGTAGGCGTTCTTAACTGCTAGGACATCTCTTCAGCCCAACCATATTTTTTTAATCCACTCAGCTGTTGAGGGACATTTGGGTTGCTTCCAGCTCTCGGCTATTGTAAAGAGAGCTGCAATGAACACAGATGTGCATGTATCTCTGCTATAGGCTGAGTCTTGTGAGTATATACCCAGGAGTGGTATGACTGGGTCAGGTGGTAGGATCATTTTGAGTATTTTTAAGAGTTCTTTCTCCACACTGCTTTCCATAGGGATTGCATGAGTTTACATTCCCATCAGCAGTGGATGAGTGTTTCCCTTTCCCCACAACCTCTCCAGCATTTGGTATCCTTTGTTTTCTTGATCATAGCCAGTCTTACCAGAGTAAGATGGAATCTTTTTTTTTTTGGTCTTTTCGAGACAGGGTCTCCTTGTAGCCCCAGCTGTCCTGGAACTCGCTCTGTAGACCAGGCTGGCCTTGAACTCACAAAGATCCGCCTGCCTCTGCCTCCCAAGTGCTAGGATTAAAGGCGTGCACCACCACGCCCGGCTTTAGAGTAAGATGGAATCTTAAAGTAGTTTTAATTTGCATTTCCTTAATTAGTAGCAATGCTGAACACTTTTTAAGATGTTTCTCAGCCATTTTTACTTCTTCATTTATAAAGTCTCTTTACTTCATCTTTTGAGTGGGTGATTTGTTTTCTTGCTCCTTTGTTTTTTGAGTAGTTTATATGCTCTGGATGTTAATGCTCTATCAGATGTATCACTAATGAAGTTTTCCCTTTGATTGTTTTTCTGTACAGAAGCTTTTAAGTTTAATAAGGTTCCACTTGTCAATTGTTGACCTTGTTTCTTGTGCAGCTGCTATCTGATTTAGAAAGTTTTTTCTATGCCTATGTCTTGTAGGTTACTGCCAACATTTTCTTCTGTCATTTTCAGAGTTTTGGGTTTCACTTTGAGGTCTCTGATCCATTTGGAGTTGATTTTTGGTTGTTAGCCTTAGCCTTTAACGGCCGTGCTATCCCTCAGGCCCTGGAGTTGATTTTTGTACAGGGCAAGAGGAAGAGGTTTAATTTTATTCTTCTGTGAGTGGTGATTCAGTTTTGCCCACACCATTTGCTGAACATGCTGTCTTTCCTCCATTGGGCCTTCTTGGCCCCTTTGTCAAATATGAGGTGGCTGAAACTGCATGTGTTCAAGTTTGGATCTTCAATTTTGTTCCATTGTTCTGTAGGTCTGTTTTGGTGCCAATACCAGGCTGTTTTTATGAATATGGCCCTGTAATATAGTTTGAACTCTTCTATACTAATCCCCCCTGCATTGCTCTTTTCACTCAGGGTTGCTTTGGCTATCTGGGGTATTTTGTTTTTTCCATATGAACTTTAGGATGTTTTGTTCTAGGTCTATGAAGAAGCTCATGGGGATTTTAATTGGGACTGCATTGACTCTGTGTATTACTTACGGAAGGATGGTTGTTTTTACTATATCATTTCTCCCAATCTGTGAGCATGGGAGGTCCTTCCATCTTCTGGTGTCTTCTTCAGGGATTTAAATTTTTCATTGTAGAGATTTTTAGTGTCTTTGGTCAGGTTTGTTCCTAGATATTTTATTTTATTTTATTTTATTTTATTTTTGAGGCTATTGTGAAAAGGGAGGTCTCATTGTAATCCTTCTCCAATTGCTTATTTGTATAAAGAAAGGCTACTGATTTTTCTAGGTTAATTTTGTGTTCCGCTACTTTACTGAAACTGGCAATTGTTTTTAGGAGTTTACTGGTGGAGTTTTTGATGTCCCTTAGGCAAACTATCATGTCACTTGTAAAAAGGGATAGTTTGACCTCTTCTTTTCCAATTAGTACTCCTTTAATTTCCTTTTCTTGTCTTATTGCTCTAGCAAGCATTTCAAGGATTATATTGGAAAGGAGTGAGGATGGTGGCACCCTTGCTGGGTTCCTGACTTTAAGGGGAATGTTCCTAAATTTTCCCTATTTAGAATAATGTTGGCTGTAGGTCTGTGGAATATGGCTTTAATTGTATTGAGGAATGTTCCTTCCAGTCCAATTCCCTCTAGGAGTTTAAACATGAAGGCATGTTGAATTTTGTCAAAGGCTTTTTCCACATCAATTGAGATGACCATGTGATTTTTGTCTTTGAGTCCATTTGTTTATCAGTATTTTATGACATTTATTGATTTATGTATGTTGAACCATACCTTCATCTCTGGTATGAATTTGACTTGGTCATGATGGATGATCTTTTCGATGTGTGCCTGTATGCGATTTGCAAGTATTTTGTTGAGAATTTTTGCATCTATGTTCATTAATGAAATGGGTCTATTCGTTTGTTTTGTTTTTTTTTCTTTTTTAGTTTCTACTGTTTGCCTAGTTTTGGTATTGAGTGATGCTGGTTTCATAGAAGGAATTTGGGATGTTTCCCTTTTTTATCCTTTTGTATAATTTGAGTAGTAATGGTTTCAGGTCTTCTTTATTTATTTATTCATTTTTAGTGAAGCTGATTTTTTTTCAATTTATTTATTTATTTTGTATGTGTATGAATGTACTGTCTGCATGTAGGTTTGTGCACCCATGTTGTGCAATGCCATGAAGATCAGAAGAGGGTGTCAGATTCCCCCTGGAACTGGAATCAAAGACGGTTCTCAGCTGCCATATGGGTGCTGGGATCGAACCCGGGTCCTCTGCAAGAGCAGTCGGTGCTCTTAACCGCTAGGCCATCTCTCCAGCCCCCTCCAGGACCTCTTTAAATGGCTTATAGAATTCTGCCATGAATCCATCTGGGCCTGCACTTTTTTTAGTTGGGAGATTTTTTTTTTTTTAGTACAATTTCAGTTTCCTCATATATTATGGGTTTAAGCTGTTGATCAGATATTCATCCATTTCTCTTAGGTTTTCAAATTTAGCAGAATATAGTTTTATTTTATTTTATTTTTATTTTTATTTTTTTTGGTCTTTTTGAGACAGGGTCTCCCTGTAGCACCAGCTGTCCTGGAACTCACTCTGTAGACCAGGCTGGCCTTGAACTCACAAAGATCTGCCTGCCTCTGCCTCCCAAGTGCTAAGATTAAAGGCGTGCGCCACCACGCCCGGGCAGAATATAGTTTTATATGTATATAAGTGTACTGTCTGCATGTAGGTTGGTGTACCCGTGTCATGCAATGCTGCAGAGGTCAGAAGAGGGTGTCGGATTCCCCTGGAACTGGAGTTAAAGATGGTTCTTAGCCGCCATGTGGGTGCTGGGAATTGAACCTGGGTCCTCTGCAAGAGCGGTCGGTGCTCTTAACTGCTGAGCCGTCTCTCCAGCCCCAGAATATAGGTTTTTAAAGTATTCCTGTATGATTGTCTGGATCTTTTTGTTAACTGTTATGGTTTCCCTTTTCATCTCCAATTTTATTGATTTGGAGTTCCTCTTTCTTTTGGTTAACTGGGCTAGAGGTCTATCTATCTTGTTTATCCTTTCAAAAAACCAGCTCTTGGATTCATTGATTTTTTTTTTTTTGGTATTGTTTTATTTCTATTTAATTGGTTTCCATTCTGATTTTTGTTATTTCTTCCTGCATGTTGGGTTTAAGGTTCATTTGTTATTGTCTCTCAAGTATTTTTAGTTGCAGTGTTAGGTTGTTTATTTGTGCTTTTTCTGTTTTCTTAATATTGGCATTTGGGGCTATAAATTTCCCTCTTAGGACTGCTTTTATTTTTTTTTTAATTTTATTTATTTTTTATGTGTATGAATGTACTGTCTGCATGCAGGTTTCTGCACCCTGTCGTGCAATGACTCTGAGGTCAGAAGAGGGTGTCGGATTCCCCTGGAACTGGAGTTCTCCTGGAACTGGAGTTACAGATGGTTCTCAGCTGCCATGTGGGTGCTGGGGATCGAACCCGAGTAATCTGCAAGAGCGGTCGGCGCTCCTAACTGCTAGGCCATCCCTCCAGCTCCAGGACTGCTTTTAAAGTGTCCCATAGGTTTTGTTGTGATGTATCATCCTTTTTGTTTAGTGTCAGGAATGCTTTTATTTCTTTATTTCTCCTTTGACCCATTCATTATTCAGGAGTGTATTGTTTATTTTCCATGAGTTCTTGTAGTGAGTAGAGCTCCTTCTCGTGTTGATATTAAGCTTTATTGCACTGTGGTTTGGTAGAATGCATGCAATTTTTTTTTTTATTTGTTGAGGTTCGCTCTGTGTCCGAATACATGGTCGGTTTTGGAGAATGTTCTATAGGGTGCTGAGTAGAAAGTATATTTCTTTGTTGTCTGGGTGGAATATTTGGGTAGATGTCTGTTTAGTCCATTTGGTGTTTCGTATTGCTCAGTTCACATGCTGCTGTTTATTCTTTGTCCAGTTGACCTGTCCAGTGGGCTCAGTGGGGCATTGAAGTATCCCACTATTAGTGTGTTGGGATTAATCTGAGCCATCAGTTGTTTATGAAACTCCATGCACCAGAGTTTGGTGCATATATATTGATGCTTGTGAAATCTCCATGGTTGATTGGTCCTTTGATGAGAATGTAGCAACCCTATTCATCTCTTCTGATTTGTTTGACTTTGAAGTCTATTTTGTCTGATATTAGAATAGCAACTCCTGCTTGCTTTTTGGTGTCATTTGCTTGGAATATTTTCTTCCATCCTTTCACCTTAAGATGGTGCCTCTCCTTGAAGTTGAGATGCATTTCTTGTAGACAAGCAAAAGATGGATTAAATTTCTTTCTTTTTTTTTTAGACAGGGTCTCCCTCTAGCCCCAGCTGGCCTGGAACTCACTCTTGTAGACCAGGCTGGCCTTGAACTCAGAGATCTGCCTGCCTCTGCCTTCCAGGTGCTAGGATTAAAGGCATGTGCTACCATGCCCGACTTAAAGATGGTTCTTAGCAGCCATGTGGATGCTGGGAATCCAACCCAGGTCCTCTGCAAGAGCAGTCACCGCTCTTAACTGCTGACCCCCAGATGAAATTTCTTTTTTTTTTTTTAATTTTTTATTTATTTCTGTATGTGTATGAATGTACTGTCTGCATGCAACTTTGTGCACCTGTGTCGTGCAATGCCGCAGAGGTCAGAAGAGGGTGTCGGATTCCACTGGAACTGGAGTTCTCCTGGAATTGGAGTTTCAGACGGTTCTCGGCCGCCATGTGGGTGCTGGGGATCGAACCCCGGTCCTCTGTAAGAGCGGTCGGTGCTCTTAACCGCTAGGCCATCTCTCCAGCCCCCAGATGAAATTTCTTAATCCATTCTCCTAGTCTGTGTCTCTTCATTAGGGAATTCAGACTATTACTATTTAAGGCTATTATTGAGAGATGTATATTGCTTCTCTTCAATTTATTTTCTCTTGGCATTTTTGGTCTAGGCTTGTATTTCTGGGGTTATACCTTCACTAATTACTCTCTCTTGTCACTTGGGGATAGCTGCTTCTTTCCTCTGTCCTCTGAATTGCTTCAAGTATTTTATGAAGGGTTGGTTTTCTAGACATGCATTCTTTCATCTTGTTTATGTCATGAAAGATTTTTCTTTCTCCAACTATAATTGACATTTTTTCTGGGTAGAGTAAACTGATTTGGCATCTGTAGTCATTTAGTACTGAGAATACTTTGGTCTAAGCTCTTCTGGCTTTCATCATTTGCACTGAAATGTCAGCTATAACTCTGATGGGATTCCCTTTATCTGTAACTTGTTTTTCTCTTGTGGCATACAGTATTCTGTCTTTGTTATGAGCATGTAGTGCTTTGACTATGATATGATATGGGGAATTTCTTTTCTGACCTTGTCTATTAGGTGTTCTGTGTGCTTCTTGTATTTGTATGGGGTATGTCTTTTTTTCAATTAGGGGAAATTTTCTTGTATAATTCTGTTAAAGATCTGGTCAATACCGTTTTCTTGGGATTCTTCTCCTTCTTCTATCCCTATGATGTGGATGTTGGTCTTTTCATGGTGTTCCACATTTCCTGATTATTCCACTCTTGTGTTATTAAAAATTTTCATAATCTTTGCTTGAGCACTCCAGTTCATCCATGTTATCTTGCAGTCTTGATATTCTATTTTCTGCTTCATTCATTCTATTACTGAGGCTTTCTCCTATCCTTTCCTGTTGAGTGGATGAGTGTTCGATTTCCTTTTTCATTTTGGCCTGAGATTTCTTCAGTGTTTCCACTTCCTTTCAGAGTTTGTCATTTTCTCCTTCAAGTTCTTTGATTTGGTGTTTGGTTTCCTTTTTTTTTTTTTTTTTTTTTGAGACAGGGTCTCCCTGTAGCCCCAGCTATCCTGGAACTTAACTTAGTCTGTAGAGCAGGCTGGCCTTGAACTCACAAAGATCACCTGCCCCTGCCTCCTAAGTGCTAGGACTAAAGGCGTGCGCCACCAGGCCCGGCTAGGTTTCCTTTTTCTTTTCAGCCTGAGATTTCTTCAATATTTCCACTGCCTTTTGGTGTTTGTCATTCTGTACCATTAGTTTTTTTTTTTTTTGGTCTTTTCAAGACAGGGTCTCCCTGTAGTCCCAGCTGTCCTGAAACTCACTCTGTAGACCAGGCTGGCCTTGAACTCACAAAGATCCACCTGCCTCTGCCTCCCAAGTGCTAGGATTAAAGGCGTGCGCCACTACGCCCGGCTCCCATTTAATTTGTTTGTCTTAGTGTTTATATTCCTTGATTTCTTTGAGTTCACTGAGTATGTCTGTGATAGTTCTTTTAAGATCTGTGTCCTGGGTTACCTCCAAGGAGATCTCACTGTAGAAGTCTTCTATAGGACTGGTAGAGTTTAGTGGGGATTTATTATTTGCTTTTCCCATGTTGTTTTCTCATTGTGCTTTTGACATGTGGCTTTGTTTTGTTGTTTGTATTCTGCTGTGAAACTCAAGTGTTTCTTCACTTCGTTGGTCATCAACACTGGGTCCAGTTGGGTGGCTCTACCCCTCCAATGCACAGCGTGTGCTGTTTTTTTATTTTTTGATATAGAGTCTCAATGTATAGCTCATGCTGTCCTGGAACTCATTATATATCCCAGGCAATCCTCCTGAGCTTCCTGAGTCTTGAGATTACAAGTATGAGCCACCATTCCAAGCTCAGGGTGTACTTTCTAGCTAACATATTTTTATTTTTAAATTTTTTTTTAGTTTTATTTATTTATTTATGTATATGAATGTACTGTCTGCATGCAGGTCTGTGCACCCGTGTCGTGCAATGCCATGGAGGTCAGAAGAGGGTGTCGGATTCCCCTGGAACTGGAGTTCTCCTGGAATTGGAGTTACAGACGGTTCTCGGCTGCCATGTGGGTGCTGGGGATTGAACCCGGGTCCTCTGTAAGAGCAGTCGGTGCTCGTAACCGCTAGGCCATCTCTCCAGCCCCATATTTTTATTTTTAAATAAAAAATTTACATAAAAAATTATGTGTGTGTGTGTGTGTGTGTGTGTGTGTGTTGTGTGGGGTTATGTGCATATGAGAGTGCCTGAGTAGTCTTTAAGGGGACGTGGTTTTCCTAGAGCTAGAATTACAGGTGGTTGTAAGCTGACCAGCATGGGGGCTGGGATCCAAACTCAGGTCCTCTAAAAAAGCCATATGACTTCTTAACCATCTTTCCAGATTCTAGTTAACATATTTTGAATGCTTGTTAGGTATGAGACAGCTTGACTTTTATATGTACTAAGATATTTTTCAAATAACAAAAGCAGGTGATTATTGTGGTCTATATGTATAAGTAAGCACAGGGATACTGAATGCCCTGTGGCCAAAATGATCTGTGTGTGTACATTTATATACACATGGAGGCAGAGATGAACCTTGGATGTTTATTGGGTGCTTGTTTTAGAGACAAAGTCTTCCCAGGGGCTAGGGACTCTGATTAGTCTAGGCTGGTTGATCAGTGAGTACCAGGGATCTGCCTGTGTCTGCCTTTCCTGTGCTGGTGTTACAAGTATGCCAAATGCCTGTTTTTTTGTTTTTTTTTGTTTTTTTTTTCGTGGGTTTTGAGGATACGGCCCAGATTTTCAAGCTTGTGCTGCAAATCCTTTACTTACCAGGCTATCTCCCAGGCTTCCAAATAATCTTTTACAAAACATAAATTTAGGGCTGGAGAGATGGCTCATAGTTTAAGAACATGTCTTAGTCTGCCTTCAATTGCTGTGATAAAACACTGACCAATACCAACTTGGGAGGAAAGAGTTTATTCCTCTTATATGTGTTTTTTTTCCCTAGATATTTGTATTGCCATTAAAACGTTTCAAGAATTTATAACACTATAATGTAAGATTGGTCAATTACTTAAAAGGTAGTCTCCTAAAATCTAATAAATGTTTAGAAGCCGGGCGTGGTGGCACACACCTTTAATCCTAGCACTTGCAGAGGCAGGCGTATCTTTCTGAGTTCAAGGCCAGCCTGGTCTACAGAGTGAGTTCCAGAAGAGCTGGGGCTACAGGGAGACCGTCTCAAAAAGACCAAAAAAAAAAAAAAGAAATGTTTAAAAATGTACAATATGTCACAACAAACTAAGCCCAATGTTGGAATGTCTATTTGAATACATTGTAAAAACTAATGCTATAGATTCAAGAAATAATCAAACATTGGAAGGCTGAGGCAGGGGGATCACCATGAGTTCAAGGCCATCCTGGGCTATAATATACAGCAAGTTTGAGACCAACCTGAGCTACAGGAGACCCTGTCTTAAAGGGGCACAACTAAAGATACAAAGTTTAGAATTAGGATTGTGAATGCAGGCTTCGAACCCAAGGTTATAACAGATTTCTTTTCTAAGATATATGGGTATATAAGAAGGAATTTTTTTGTTTCTGAGAATGGGCTTCACTATGTAGTCCAGGCTGGACTTGAATTTGTGATACTCCAGCCTTAGCCTCTCAGGGGTCCATCATTTTTTTTTAATTTATTTTTATTATTTTTTATGTGTATGAGTGTACTGTCTGCATGTAAGTTGGTGCATCCGTGTCATGCAATGCCGCAGAGGTCAGAAGAGGGTGTCATATTCCCCTGGAACTGGAGTTAAAGACAGTTCTTAGCTACCATATGGGTGCTGGGAATCGAAGCCGGGTCCTCTGCAAGAGCAGTCGGTGCTCTTAACCACTGAGCCATCTCTCCAGCCCCAGGTCCATCATTTTTTGAGTCTCCAACACAGGCATGCAGCAACATGCCTTCTTCTGACTCTGGGCACTGCATGACACAGGTGCACTTACACACATACAGGGAATACACTCATACACATGAAATAATAAAATAAAAATAAATAAAAGTTATTTTCTCATTAGATCTTTCACTAATTCCACAGTTGGTTTCCCTGCCTCTAATTTTCTTCCCTTCAATCTGCCTTTCACACCCCATCAGCAATTGGCTAAACTCTCCTGTCTTTGTCCCAAATGAGGGAATGAGTTACTTAGGATGGGAACAGAAAGCTCCTGGCCCACTGCCGAGCCTCTTGGTCTATTTCCTTTTCTGCTACTCCTACTCAAGATTTTACAGGGTTTTTTTTTGTGTGTGTGTGTGTGTGTGTGTGTGTGTGTGTGTGTGTGTGTGTTTGAGACAGGTTCCTCTAGTAGCCCCAGCCTGCCTAGAACTCACTATGTAGATCAGGCTGGTCTTGAACTCACAGAGATCTGACTGCCTCTGCCTCCCAAGTGCTGGGATTAAATGTGTGCATCACACAACAGGCAACTCCTACTAGCTTTTTTTTGGTTTTTTTTTTGGTCTTTTAGACAGGGTGCCCTGTAGCCCCTAGCTGTCCTGGAACTCACCTTGAGACCAGGCTGGCCTTTAATTCACAAAGATCCGCCTGCCTCTGCCTCCCTGAAGGTTGCTAGGTTAGAAGGCATGCACCACCACCGTCCAGCACTTTACAGTGACTTTAAAACTAATTAAAGCTCAGTATTTGTAGTGCACAGTACACACATACCTACCCCTAAACAGTCAAACTATACATTTCCAAAACTGCTATTTTTCCCTTTTCGGAAATTGACCTAATTTCTGACCACTCATCGATAATTTTTTCCAGCAAGCCTATTCTCTGACCCCAAGAAGTGACCATTTTCTAATAGTTAACCAAACTTCATTGAAATTACCTTTTAAATAGGACGTGATGGCTCATGTCATACCAGTATTTGGGAGGCTGAGGCAGGAGGGCTGGTGTGAAGTTCAAGGCTAGCCTGGACTATACAGTGAGTTTCAAGGCCAGCCTGGGACATACAGTGAAAGCCTGTTTCAAAAACAACACAAAAAAAACAGAAAAAAAAAAAAAAAACAAAACCAAACCAAAACATGCTTTATGAACCTGAGCAATTCAAAAAAGGCGCTAGGATTTTTTCTTTATTTCTTTTTTTTTTTGAGTCTTTCGACGGACAGGGTCTCCCGTTAGCCTCCATGCCTGCCCTGGAACTCACTCTGCTAGACCAGGCGGCCTTGATACTCAAAATCACCTGCCTCTGCCTTCCCAAGTTCTAGGATTTTAGTGCGCCACCAGCGCCCGGCTAATGCTGAACTTTTGAACACAACTTGAAATCAAGAAACTTGTAATCTCAGTTTTGCTCACTCTCTATGACTTTTAGGTACGTTACTCTGTACTTATTGTATACATCCATAAATAATCTAATTCTAAAGTCTCACACAAAAATTCCACATAACTTAAAAATATTTATTTTGGGCCAGGCATGGTGGTGCATGCCTTTTTAATCTCAGCACTCGGGAGGCAGAGGCAGGTGGATTTTGAGTATCAAGGCCAACCTAGTCTACATTTTGAGCTCTTAGGCCGGCTGGGACTAAAGGTGAGACACTTCTCAAAGACAGATCAAAGAAAAAAAAAAGTTTTGTGTTTATATGTGTTGTGTGTGTATTTTTTCAGATGTACATTACAAGTTATCTGTGACCATCTCTCCTAGTCACCCTACAACTTTTAAATAAATATTCACTACAGAAAACATCTGTCAAAAGTGCATGCATTTCCAGAATATATAAAACTACTCAAAAAACAAAAGAAGAAAGAAAACAAAATGACCCACTTCAATAGATGGATCAAAGAACCTGAACAGAGCGTTTCACAAGTGAGGAATAGAGATGGTCTGAGAAAACCACCATTAAGAGATGCTTTCAACATCCGGGGCTGAGAGATGGCCTAGCGGTTAAGAGCACCCGACTGCTCTTACAAGAGACCCGGGTTCGATCCCCAGCAACCCCACATGGCGGCTGAGAACCGTCTGTAACTCCTAATTCATGATGCAACTCCAGTTTCCAGGGGAATCTCGATGGTCTTCGGCCTCTTCTGACCTCCCGGCCTTGCACAACAACAGGTGCACAAACCTACATGCAGACTATACATTTCATATAAATTAAATTAAATAAATAAAATAAATAAATACATTTCATACACGTAAATAAATAAATATAAAAAAACAGAAGTGTTCAACATCACTAATCATTAAGGAAATGCAAATCAAAACCACTTTAAGATAGCATCTTACTCCAATAAGACTGGCTAGGATCAAGAAAACAAATGATATCAAGTGCTGGAGAGGCTGTGGGGGAAAGGGGAACACTCATCCACTGCTGGTGAGAATGTAAACTCGTACAGCCACTATGGAAAGCAGTGTGGAGAACCCCTGGAAGACTTGGAATGAACTCGCCACCAGACCCAGCCATACCACTCCTAGGCATGCACCCTCAAGACTCACCCCACTGCAGAGATACATGCACAGCCATGTTTATTTCAGCTCTCTTCACAAGGGAAGCAAGGAGCTGGAACCAACCCAAATGCCCCTCAACTGACCAGTGGATAGAGAAAATGTGGTACATCTACACAATGGAGTTCTATGCAGCAGTAAAGAACCTCTGCAAGAGCAATCGGTGCTCTTAACTACTAGGCCATCTTTCCAACCCCAATAACATATTTAAAAAGATAACACATATCAGCACATATTTTTGTGCACTACTACCTGGAAACATTTAAACTATCCGTGTAGAACTAGTCTTTTAAGAAACAGGGGCCTGGAGAGATGGCCTAGCGGTTAAGAGTGCCGACTGCTCTTGCAGAGGACCCGGGTTCGATCCCCAGCACCCACATGGCGGCTGAGAACCTTCTGTAACTCCAATTCCAGGAGAACTCCAGTTCCAGGGGAATCCGACACCCTCTTCTGCCCTCCGCGGCATTGCACGACACAGGTGCACAAACCTGCATGCAGACAGTACATTCATACACATAGAAAATAAATAAATAAAATAATAATAAAAAAAGAAACAACCCGGGCTGGAGAGATGGCTCAGCTGTTAAGAGCACCAGCTGCTCTTGCAGAAGACCCGGGTTTAATTCCCAGCACCCACTTGGCGGTTAGGAACCGTCTTTAAGCCGGGCGTGGTCATGCACGCCTTTGATCCCAGCACTCAGGAGGCAGAGGCAGGCGGATCTCTGAGTTCAGAGCCAGCCTGGTCTACAGAGTGAGTTCCAGGCCAGGTGGGTCTATAGGGAGATCCTGTCTCAAGAAAAATGAAACAGTCCCCTGCCAGAATGACTACATAAATTAATGCAATTCATTGTAATAGAGTATTCTGCATACACTAAAAAGAAAACAATGACAAGGGAAAAACACTGCCAATGTTCAATGAAAGAAAGGTCATAAAGTTTTAATCTACAATTTGATCTTATATGATTTGAAAATTATGGATATACAACTGGGACGGAAATGTACCAATTAAATATAGCAATAAGTCCTTTCAATATATTTCAAAAAGGGCTTAGAGATGTTCACATGGTCACAATTCAGAAATCCTTAACTGAAGCAAAAACACTGTGATGACTTATAATATTGGAACTGGGTTAAAGTGCTGGGGGTGTTTCAAACAAGTGTCATCCTTTCGTCCAATAATAAAAGAGAACGTGTATCAATCAGTCCTGTACTGTGAACTTCTCAGAACTGCAGCGTATACTTAGCTAGCAAAGCTAGGGGTGAATTAAGAAACAAAGCATAACGCCATCGACAGTATCAGCGCTGGCCTCTTTTCCGACCAGAGGAAAGGGAAGAGGGCGGGTGGTTGTCAGTTCTAAGACTGGCCAAACTTGTGGGTCCCAGGCTCCCGGAGCCTTGCCTCGTGCGCCTGCGCAGAGCAGGCCGGCTTCCCGGGAGACCCTCGTCCGGTTCAGCTCCCCCGCGGTGTACCCAGAAGTTTCCCGAGGGGGTGAGCAGCGAGGACACGGCGCACCGGGCTAAGAGGAGAAGGCTGGCCCTCAGTGCGCTCCTACCTGGTACTCGATCTCCAGCGAGGCCTTCAGGGGCATGGGCTGGTAGAAGCATTCCTTCTGGCCGGCCGGCAGCGTGAAGGTGAAGTCGCTGTCCAGAGAAGGCGTGAAGCCGGCGGCCCCGCGCAGCAGGGCTGCGGGCAGTGCGGCCAGCAGCAGCACGGGGAAAGGCAACCACATCTGGTCGCCCATCCCTGCCGAGGCGATCTTGGGCTGAAAGCGTTTGATGTACACGGTGCTCGCGCCTTGGTTCTGCGTTTCCTCCCTGGACTTCTCGTGGCAGCGAAATCCGGAGTCCGAGGGAGTTTGGGGCGGCGGCAGCGACTCACGCTCACTCGGAAGGGGGAAGTGCTGTCCTCCACAGAGCTAGGACTGAGGGCGTGGCCAATGGCCCCTTTCGGCCCCCTTCTGGGTGAGCTTTTCCCACACCAATGAACAGCGGCGACTCTAATTGTGGGAAATGTAGTTCCATGTGAACTCGACGTAAGTGCTTTGCGGCGCTTCCAGCCACAACTCCCGGCATGCCCAGCACTTCAGTAACGCGCTTGCGAGATCTGCTCGGGGGCGGGGTTGCAGCCCTGGAAGCGCGTCCTAACGGTTCCCGCGGCGGTCCGAACACCGCGCAGCTGGTGTTCGCTAGTTCTTCGCTCCGTGCGTCTGAGGCTTCCACACCGTGGTCTGGAGGGTGTCCCAGGCTTCCGAGCGCGGCGGAGACGCGTGGTGCGCCTTAGTCTGTGGTCTCTAATCCCAGCTACACCCCGGGCGGTGAGCAAAAGCCTCTAGACCAGAATCTGCTTTACCTGTTTCTTTTCAGATGTTGGAGGAGATACTTGGCTTGCTCCTGCTTAGTATGCCGCTGTGTAGCGTTGTTGTTTCTGTGAGGCAGGGTTGGAGAGGAGGATGTCATGTTTTGCTCTACTCCCTCTGTGAGGCAGATGGAGAATCTAGGGTGTCAGATGAGCCTTCCTGAGATAGGGTACCGAGTAAAACTGAACTCTTTCCTAAATGGAGCTCTTCGGCTATCACCCATCCTGTTACATACCCGGCGTGTAGAGTGTTTGTCCTCCGCGTGCTGAGTGTGCGTGTATACAGCTGAAACGCATTGTTCACTAGGGCTGTATGCCGTTGTCAGGGCTGTAGTTGGGATGTGTGCCTTCCACGTACATACTGCAGGTAAATGGTCCTCGGGAAAAATGTGGATATTTAAATATTAGATGTATCATTGCTGCTTCAGAAGAGTTAGGAAATTCTTACATGAAAATTACAGAAATTGTTGAACATGCAACCTGACTTAGATGTCATGTACAGTAGTGTATTGGTATTTTTCAGTCCAAACTTTTTTTACTTCCCCACCCCCCTTATCCTGTAGGGAGTCAGAGATGTTGTTGAATAGGTGTAAAGCAGAATGACCTGACTCATCAACTCTCTGGGGAAATCTTCGAATTTAAACAAAAGCAAATTTATGAAAACAAGCGGGAAATCGGGTAGAAATATTTTATCTACAGAACATCTCATTTAATTTCATGCCTCAACTTTTTCCAGTAAGTTGAAAGTTTTGAATAGTTCACCCTACACCTGAGAAACCGAATAAATGTAGTGTACTAGTACTACTTTAGGTAGATGGGGGGTTGTTGCTTTATTTATTTAAATAGTGAGTTTTTCTAAATTCATAAGATTCTTGAATGTGAGACACAACAATTTCAACATTTTGGAGCTTAGGATGTGGTGTGAATTTTAAGAAGGGGGATGAAAGAGGTGCTACAATGAAAAAATTAAATGGTTACAATAGTAAAATGTCCTTTATCGTGATTTTTTTCTGGGCAAAGAAATTTATAGTTTCATAGCCCTAAAGATGCTTGGCGCATCTGTTGAAGAAACAAAAGATTCTCTGTATAATTCTATGAGTTGAACTGCTAAACATCCTTTGGATCTGTGACTATAACTTGTGAACGTGTTTTTAAATTTTGCTACTGTGGTGAACAAGAGGAGATGACTTTTATCTGGTAATACATTATCTTTTAAGATAAGAGGGGTGGAGAGATGGCTCAACAGTTAAGAGCAGTGTCTGCTCTCCTAGAGGACCCAGGTTTGGTTCCCAGCACCCACATGTCAGCCAACAGCCACCCTAATTCCAGTTCCAGGGGATCTAATGCTTTTTCTGTCCTCTACATGCATTGTACGGTAAAGGTGCACTCACATACATGTAGACAAAACACCCATGCACATGAAATTAAATAAAAATTTTAGGAAAGAACATATGAAAGACTATGATGGCAACATTTTATCATATGTCCATAATTTAAAAACGTGATGATAAAAATTCTAATACCTGGGGCTGGAGAGATGTCTCAGCAGTTAAGAGCACCGAGTGCTCTTGTAGAGGACCCAGGTTCAATTCCCAGCACCCACATGGTGGCTAAGAACCGTCTTTAACTCCAGTTCCAGGGGAATCCAACAGCCTCTTCTGACCTCCGCACCAACCTACATGCAGACAGTACATTCATACACATAAAAAATTAGCAACAGATTTGTGGAGAGCAGGTGTGGTGACAGTCCTAAGAAGGCACCCGAGACTTTAGCAAAGTTTTATGACTAACACCTGAGTCTTATGATTAACACCTGATTCCCTCCTACCTCTAAGTAAAGCCACGCTCACCGTTTGAGCTGTGCAGGTGCACCCTGTATACAAGATCAGGCCAGATGATACCAATAGACTGAGGCCACACAACCTGGGCTGGGAAGGTGGATAAATAGAGGGTCTTTCTAGATAGACACACACACATAGACACTCTCTCTCCTTTCTAGTCTGAGAGAGAAGCTTGCTTGCCTGAGGAAGGAGAAGGCTTAGAGGGAAAGGCTTAGAGAAGGAGAAAAGATGTGCTTGCTGACAAGACCTGCCTGCCTGAATAATAAACAGCTTTGAGAAGAACGAGCGAGAGGTGCTTTGTTGCTGCGGCTTCATACAAGTGTTTCCTACAAGTGTCCCCTGCAAGTGTTTCATACAAGTGGTGGCCCGTACGGGGAAGGCGGAGCAACGGCCACACTCAGCCCAGAGCCCCCGGAACTTTAGCAGCATCGAGGAAGACAGCCACGAGGGGCCTTGAGCGAGTGCAGCACAAAAGAGGCTCAAGCTGGATAA
>VZQC01015396.1:3268459-3286373 GCA_009823505.1 Rhizomys pruinosus | reverse complement strand
AAAAAAAAAAAAAAAAAAAAAAAAAAAAATAGACATGTAGAATGTATAAAGATAGAAAGATTGACTTCATATTGTTAACACCAAGAGAGATTGGTAGGTTGGAGTGGGACTTTCATTGTTTACTTTTATAATCTTTCTTTTAGCTAGTATATGTAGTTATTATAAACAGTGGAGTTGTAGAAAGTTTTATTTTTCAAAAACAATGCCACCTCCCCAAGTGCTGTTGGGAGTTTTTCCAGCCCCAAGACAAAAAAAAATGTAGTAACGGGCATAAAACTGGTATGTAAGATTATTTCTAGGGTAGAGTTCCTGAAGCAAAATGACCCCAATCATAGAGAAAGAATCTTTTTCAGGTATTTGCTGTACTTGCATCTATATTTTATTTAGCATTGCTCGACACTGAGAAAAAATTACTATTTTTATATCTTTGTATGAGATTTACCTTTATTTTTATTTTAATTAAAAAAATTTTTATTCATTTATTTGTGTGTATGAATGTACTGTCTGCATGTAGGTTGGTGCACCCGTGTTGTGCATTGCCACGGAGGTCAGAAGAGGGCATCGGATTCCCCTGGAACTGAAGTTAAAGACGGTTTTCAGCCACCATGTGGGTGCTGGGACTTGAACCCAGGTCCTCTGCAAGAGCAGTTGGTGCTCTTATTAACCATTGAGCCCATCTCTCCAGCCCCTATTATTTTAATTTTTAAGACAGGGTCTTAAGTATTCCAGGTTAGGGCTGGAGAGATGGCCTAGTGGTTAAGAGTGCCGACCGCTCTTGCAGAGGACCCGGGTTCGATCCCCAGCACCCACATGGCGGCTAAGAACCATCTAACTCCAATTCCAGGAGAACTCCAGTTCCAGGGGAATCCAATGCCCTCTTCTGACCTCCGCGGCATTGCACGACACGGGTGCACAAACCTACATGCAGTAAAAAAAAAAAAAAAAGGATTCTAGGTTGGCCTCTTAACTCACTATGTAGCTGAGCGTGATCTTGAACTTCTGATCCATCTGCTTCTACCTTCCTAGTGCTAAGATTACAGTCTTGTTCCACCACACCTCTTTTATACAGAGCTAGGGATTAACCCTGGGGCTAGGCAGGCACTCTATCAATTGAGCTAAGTTCTCCTTCCAATACTTATTTTTTAGTAGATTTGCTTCACTATTTAGATTTCTGTGATTTGCTCATTTTTTCTGTTTGTTAATGATGTTTTCAACTTTTTCAACTATAGATAATTTTTCTTTAAAAACATAAATGTGAGGCTGGGGAGATGGCTCAGTGGGTAAAGTGCTTGTTGTGCATGCTTAAGTGCCTGAGTTTGGATCCTAGCACCCACTTTAAAAATGAGACAGGGGCTGGAGAGATGGATTAGCAGTTAAGAGCTCATGATGCTCTTCAGTGTCCTACATTCTATTCCCAGCACTCATGTCAAGCAGCTCACAACAGCCTGTAACTCCAGCACTGCACTGTACCCACATATATAAACCCACACAGACATATACATATACATATAATTAAAATTTTTGAAAAGCTAGGTTTAGTGATGTATGTCTTTAATGCTAGTGCTGAGGAGCCAAAGACAGGCAGATCCTAGGGCTGCACTGGATCAGCAGAATAGCCAAATCAATAAACTGAAGTTCATGAGAGACCAAAACAGATGGAGAGCAATCGAAGAAGACATAGAACATTGACCTCTGGTCACCACATGTGCATGCATGGCCAAGTGCACCTGCATATACATGTGTAAAACACCACACATGCATACACAAATCATAAATGCTTCGAAGAGATATAAAATGGGCTTAATAACTACTGAACTAATAACATTTTATACTGTTCTTCTAGGATATAACCGCACCCATGGCTGTTACATTCTAAGCAGAAAAACACAAGCTGGTGTCTTAACCACCATATTTTAACTTTTCATTTTATGTGTATGAGTGTTTACCTGCATGTGCATATACTTGTACTACATACATGCCTGGTGCCTATGCAGGCCAGAAGAGGGCATCAGATCCCCTGTAACTGGGTTTATGGACAGTTGTTAGCCACTATGTTGTGGAATCTGGGAATCNTCTTTGCTTTTTTTTTTTTTTCTCTTTGATTTTTAAAAAAATATTTATTTTATGCCAGGCGTGGTGGCGCACGCCTTTAATCCCAGCACTCGGGAGGCAGAGGCAGGTGGACCTCTGTGAGTTCAAGGCCAGCCTGGTCTACAGAGCGAGCTCCAGGCCAGCTGGGACTAAAGGGAGACCCTGTCTCAAAAGACCAAAAAAAATGATTTGTATTTCATGTTTATGAGTATTTTGCTGGGCTGGAGAGATGGCTCAGCAGTTAAGAGCACCAACTGCTCTTGCACAGGACCCGGTTTGATTCCCAGCACCCACATGGCGGCTGAGAACCGTCTTTAACTCCAGTTGCAAGAGAATCCGATGCCCTCTTCTGACCTCTACGGCATTGCATGACACGGGTGCACCACCTACATGTAGACAGTACACTCATACACATAAAATAAGAAATTTATAAAAAAGAGTATTTTGCCTGAATATATGTGCACTGTGTGTGCACACGTGTGTATCCGGTGTCCCTGGAGTCCAGAAGAGAGTGTCAGATCCCCTAGATCTGGAGTTACAGACAATTGTGAGCTACTGTGTAGTATTGGGAACTGAACTTAGGTCCTTTGCAATAACAGCAAGTGATTTTAACCACTGAGCCATCTAGCCCTGCCTGCCTTTTTGTTTTGTTTTTGAGACAGGGTCTCTGTAGCCCCAGCTGTCCTGGAATTTATGTAGACCAGGCTGGCCTCAAACTCCCAGATATCCACCTGCCTCTGCCTCCCGAGTGAGTGCAGGGATTAAAGGTGAGCGCCAGGGGCTGGAGAGATGGTATAGCGGTTAAGAGTGCCGTGCGACTGCTCTTACAGAGGACCCGGGTTCAATCCCCAGCACCCACATGGCGGCCAAGAACCATCCAAAACTCCAATTCCAGGAGAACTCCAGTTCCAGGGGAATTCAACACCCTCTTCTGACCTCCGCGGCATTGCACGACACGGGTGCACACACCTGCATGCAGACAGTACATTCATACACATACCGAAATAAATAAAATTTTTAAAAATTTAAAAAAATAAATAAAAATAAAGGTGAGCGCCACCATGCCCAGATAATATTTTATTATTTTTATTTTATGTGTATGAGTGTATTGCCTGCATGTATGCAAATATACCCCTTGTGCAGTGCCCATGGAAATCAGAAGAGGAGTTACGGACAGTTGTTACCCTCAATGTGAGTTCTGGGCAAAAGTAGCCAGTACTCTCAACCACTGAGCCATTTCTCCAGCCCCCTAATTTTTTATTTATTATTAATTAATTTATTTATTGTCTTTTTGAGACAGAGTCCCCCTGTAGCCCCAGTTGGGCTGGAACTCACTATGTAGACCAGGATAGCCTTGAACCCACAAAAATCCACCTGCCTCTGCCTCCTGAGTGCTGGGATTAAAGGCATTTGCCAGCTTGCCCTGTAATTTTTTTTTTTATTTATTAGTGTGTGTGTTTATTTGTGTGTTCAGGCACAAATTCCAGAGCATGGGTGTGGAGGAAAGAGGACAACTTTCAGGAATCTGTTCTCTCCTTCCGTCATAGGCTGTAGGGATTGAACTCAGGCCATCAGGCTTTGTACTCCAAGTGCCTTTACCCACTGAGCCGTCTTGTTGGCTTTCTCTGTTTTTGAGACAGGGTCTCTCACTAAATCTGTAAGTCACTGAGTTAGGTAGATTGACTGGCCCGCGAGCTCGCAGGATCTGCCTGTCTCCACTTCTCCGTCATTGAGATTATAGGTGCGGTGCGTACCAGCTTTCATGTGGATGCTGAAGAGCCAACTCGGGTCCTCGAGCTTCCCAGAAGCACTGTGAGGCTCACTGAGCCGTCTCCCTTCCACACACCTGACTTTCCACATTTTGGGGGGGAGGGTCTTTTTGAAACAGAGTCTCCCATTTTTCGCAGAGATCTGCCTGCCCCTGCCTCCCGAGTGCTGGAACTAAAGGCGTCCGCCACCACTCCTGGCCATATCTCAGCATTTTTGAGCATTGCATTCTTGTCTGTTCTCCAGTACTACTTTGAAAGGTCTGATGCAGAGAGGAAAACAATAAAACCTCATACATTTAGCCAGTGACTGGAGAGTCCTATTAACCCTTTTGTCTGACAGAAAGAAGACTAACATCCAAGAATATCCATTTCCTGAAGCATGGTACTCTAAAAGTTGTTTTTACATTGTAGATGTCTGTGCTTGAGTCTGTTCAACAGCAGGCAGCCAACATCCCAATCTTAGAAGAACAGATTATAAACTTGGAAGCAGAAGTTTCAGCTCAACATAAAGTTTTGAGGTAAATATATTTTGTGTAGGAACTCAGTGGAAATGCAAATTCTTTTTTTTTACTTCACAATGTTTAAAGGAGAAATGCAAATTCTTGGATTCTCTTAAGCTTACTGAACTTTGCAAGATGAGGCCCAATAATACATTTTAATTTTTTATTTTTAATGTTTCTCTTATTTTAGTTTTTATTTTTATTTATTTATTTATTTATTTTGGTCTTTTTGAGACAAGGTCTCCCTGTAGCCCCAGCTTTCTTGGAATTCACTATGTAGACCAGGCTGGTCTTGAACTCACAAAGATCTGCCTGCCTCTGCCTCCCAAATGCTAGGATTAAAGGCATGTGTCACCACACCTGGCGTTTTATTTTATTTTTTGAGTCAGCATCTCCGTATATCCCCAGCTGGCCTGGAACTCACTCTGTAGATGAGGCTGACCTCGAATTCACAGAAATCCTCCTGCCTCTGCCTCCTGAGTGATAGGATTAAAGGCATGCGCCACTATGCATGGCTTAAAGATGGTTCTTAGCTGCCATGTGGGTGCTGGGAATCGAACCTGGGTCCTCCGCAAGAGCAGTCAGTGCTCTTAACCACTGAGCCATCTTTCCAGCCCCAGCAATAATACATTTTAATAACTATTGTAGATGGTTCTAATGTACACCAAGTCTTATAAGTTTATAGTTTTCTTTATATTACATATATTATACATATGTTTAAACTTATTTCTGGATATTTTATGTATTTGTTAAGTTATTCCGAATCAAGTCCCTCTCCCTAAAGACGAGGTCTTGCTATTTTGCCCAGGCTGGCCCTGAACCCCGAGGCTTAATCCTCCTGCCTCAGTCTTCCATGTGGTTGGAAATTAAAGGTATGTATCTCTGTGTCTGGCTTGATTTTTACCAACTATTTGTAATTGGATGATTTTAAATTATTTTTATTATTTTAATGTGTGTGAGTGTATTGCTTGCATTTAGGTTGTACAGTGCCCTCAGAGAGGGTGTTGGATTCCCCTGGAACTAGAGTTATAGACAACTGTTAGCCATCATGTGGGTGCTGAGAACCAAACACAGGTCTTTTGCAAGAGTAGTCAGTGCTGTTAACCACTGAGCCATTTCTCTNTCATGTGTATGAGTGTACTTTTCTGCATGTAGGTTTGTGCACCGTGTAATGCAATGCCTGTACCGGTTCCAGAATTTGAGGGTGTCGGATTTTCCCGGAACTGGAGTCAAAGATGGTTCTCCAGCCGCCATTGTGGGTGCTGCTGGACATTGAAACCCGGGCTCCTCTGCACACCCGAGGCAGTCGGGACTGCTCTTAACTGCTAGGCATTCTCTCCAGCACCATTAACTTTTTTATCTTGTATTGGGGTTGCTTGCGGGGACTGCTGGGGACCTCGCACAACCGGGACTCTGCAAGAGCAAGTCAGTGCTCCTTAACCGCTAGGCCATCACCTCCAGCACATTAAATTTTACGTATTCTTGTATGTGGTTGCTCGGGGGGCTATTGAACCTGCGGCCTCTGCAGAGCAGTCGGTGCTTTAAACCACTATGCCATCTCTCCAACCCAGTATCCTAAAGTTTTCTAAATTGCTAAAGTGAAATATTTTTAGGAAGGCTGTCTTTTCAAGAGTAATTGTGAGATTTAAATGTTACATGTATGCTGCTATTATGAACTTTTTGCTGAAATTATCCACTGACTGGATTAATATATTTAGAATTTCCTTTTTTTATTTTTTATTCTTTTTTGGCTTCTTCGAGACAGGGTCTCCCTGTAAATTAAAGCTGTCCTGGAACTCACTCTCTCGACCAGGCTGGCCTTGAACTTCACAACGATCCGCCTCTGACCTTCTGCCTCCCGAAGTGCTAGGGTTAAAGCGTGCGCCGCCACGCCCCACTTAAGAATTTGCTCCCCTTCTTTAATATGTGTTTGTATCTCCCATGTGCGCGCTCGCGGCACACAACACACACCCACACACACAACCACACCACACCAGATGTTACCATTCAGCTGCATATGTGCGATGTAAAATAGAGCATATGCGGATTGTGGTATAGTTTGTGGGAGTTCAGTTCTCTTTCCATGTCGGTTGCCAGGGATGAATTCAGGCTGTCACGCTCTCGTCCGCAAGTGAATTTACCAATATTAGACATCTTATGGAACCTGGAATTTTACCTTTTCGGTACCATTTTGCTGAGTTTCTGGAGCCCCATCAGCAAGATACGTTACAAGTTGACTAGATAATCGGCAGCATAAGAAGTTTTTTTTTTTTTTGTTTTTTTTTTTTTTTAACTGCTGTATGCGTGTGTACTGTATGACTGTATGGTTTGTGCCCAGTGTCGGTTCAGTTGCCACGGAGGTCAGACCGAGGTATCGATCCCCTGGAACTGCGAGTTAAAGACAAGGTCTCAGCCGATCATTGTGGTTGCTGGGGTTTGAACCCCGGGTCCTCTGCTTCCAAGACGCAGTCGGCACTCCTTAACCGCTAGGCCCGCCCATCTCTCCAGCCCCTGAGTTTTTTTTTTTTTCTTTTTCTGTTTTTAATTTTTTTTTTTAATTTTTTATTTCTGTATGTTGTATGAATGTACCGTCTGCATCAAGTCTGTTCAACACCCGGGTACGTCGCAATGGCCGAGCACGGTAAGAATAGGGCTTGGATTCCCTGGAATTGGATTTTCTGGGATATTGGATAGCACAGCCGTTTACAATGTCGGCAGCTAAGAAACCCGGTGGGCGGCCGGAAAAACCAAAAAAAGGAAGTCCCATCTCTTAAGCACTTCTTCCTAGGTGGCTTCTGCTGCCTATTCTGTGATAAATTTTAATGAATTCTTTACTACTCACAATTAAAATCTATCTACCCATGATCATATACACCGATTTTCTTTTTTTTTTTTGGTCTCTCTTTTTGAAACAGAAGAGTCTCCCATTTTTTGCGGAGATCTGCTCCCTGCCTCCCGAATGTTGCTGCGAAACTAAAGGCGTCCGCCACCACTCCTGGCCATATCTCAGCATTTTTGAGCATTGCATTCTTGTCTGTTCTCCAGTACTACTTTGAAAGGTCTGATGCAGAGAGGAAAACAATAAAACCTCATACATTTAGCCAGTGACTGGAGAGGTTGTAGATGGGGGAGGTGTGTTGCCGGAGAGGCCCTAAGGATCCAGACCCTGGCCGATCGATGCAGTGCGGTCGGGCGAGTCCTATTAACCCTTTTGTCTGACAGAAAGAAGACTAACATCCAAGAATATCCATTTCCTGAAGCATGGTACTCTAAAAGTTGTTTTTACATTGTAGATGTCTGTGCTTGAGTCTGTTCAACAGCAGGCAGCCAACATCCCAATCTTAGAAGAACAGATTATAAACTTGGAAGCAGAAGTTTCAGCTCAACATAAAGTTTTGAGGGTCCCCCTGGTAAATCTATTTTTGTGTAGGATTACAACTCAGTGGAAAAGCAAATTCTTTTTTTTTTTTAAAAAAGTAGAAAATAAAATTGTTAGAAATGCAAATTCTTGGATTCTCTTAAGCTTACTGAACTTTGCAAGATGAGGCCCTCACTAATACATGTTACTTTTCTTATTTTAATGTTCTCTTATCTTTGGTTTATTTTTACTTTATTTATTTATTTCCCTTTTGTTCTTTTTGAGCACAAGGTCTCCCTGTCAGCCCCAGCTTTCTTGGAATTCACTATGTAGACCAGGGCTTGGCTCTTGAACTCACAATCGATTCTTGCCATCTTGCCTCTGCTCTCCCAATGTAGGTTAAAGGATGCTGTCACCACACCTTGGCGTTTATTTTATTTTTTCCTTTGATTTCCTTACGTCACACCTCTCCTTATATCCCCCAGCTGGCCTGGCAACTCACTTGCTAGATGAGGCTCCGTACTCGTATTCACAGAAATCCTCCTGCCTCTGCCTCTGAGTGATAGGATTAAACCGGGCATGCGCCGCGATGCCTGGCTTTAACAGATGGTTATTTAGTGCCACGTGGGTGTGGCGACTCGAACCTGGGTCCTACGCTTCCCAACGGCAGAGTCAGTGTCTTACACCACTGAGGCCTATCTTTCCAGCCCCAGCAATAATACATTTTAATAACTATTGTAGATGGTTCTAATGTACACCAAGTCTTATAAGTTATTAGTTTTCCTTATATATTCCTATATATTATACATATCGTTTAAACTTATTTCTTGGATCTTCTATGCCTTATTTGTTAATAGTTAGCCTCCGAATCAAGTCCCTCTCCCTAAAGACGAGGTCTTGCTATTTTGCCCAGGCTGGCCCTGACCTCAGAGGTTAATGATCTCCTTGCCTCAGTCTTCCCATGGTGGTTGGAAATTACAATGGTATGTATTCTCGGTGGCTGGCTTGATGTTTACTCAACTATTTGTAATTGGCTGATTTAAATCATTATTTTTATTATTTTATGTGCTGTGAGTGTATTGCTTGCATTTAGGTTGTACAGTGCCCTCAGCGAGGGTGCCTGGATCCCCTGGACACTAGAGTTATCGACAAACCTGTTAGCATCCCACCTGTGTCGGTGCTGAGAACCAAACACAGGTCTTTGCAAGAGTAGTCAGTGCTGTTAACCCACCTGAGCCCATTTCTCTCTCTCCCTCTCCTCCTCTCTCCTATCTGTCCCCTCTCTCTCTCTCTCTCTCTCTCTCTCTCTCTCTCTCTGTCTTTGTATTTTTGGGACAGGGTCTCCCTTTAGTCCCAGCTGGCCTAGAACTCTGTAGACCAGGCTGGCCTTGAACTCACATAGATCCGCCTGCCTCTGCCTCCAGAGTGCTGGGATTAAAGGTGTGCAATACCATGCCCAGCATATTATTTATACTTTTATATATTATTTTTTGTGTGTGTGTGTGTGTGTGTGGTGTGTGTGTGTGTAGATGCTTGTATGCTGTAGCCTGCAAGTGGTTGGTCAGAACAATCTGCAGGAGCTGGTTTTCTCCTTCCACCATGTTGGTTCCAGAGATCTCACTCAGGTCATTAGTCTTGGTGACAAGTGCCTTTACCCACTTAGCCTTTTCAACAGCCTCTGTACTATTTCTTGTACCACATTTTAATAATTTTTCATTTTGATTATCCTAAATATTCAAGGTAGCTAAAGGATATTATCAACAAATAGAGAAAAATTTTCTCCACATGATTTATACTTCTTGCTAGATTTGCATTTTTGCTTTGCATTGGTTTGAACAGTCAAAAATATCTTCCAATGAAGTGGTAATAGCAGTTACACTTTGTTTCTGAAGTACATAGTGATGCACATAGGATGAAATATGTTTTTTTTTAATTCAAATTCATTTCCTTTTCATCATTAAAGCCCAAGTTACCATTATATGGTTTTTGATACACATGGGAAAATTTGTTAAAATAAAACATTTCCAAGTAACTTTCTATCAAGTTGCTACCTTCAGAGCCCATCAAGGGCCATTTATACTTCTTTTATTTGGTCTTTTCGAGACAGGGTTTCCCTGTAGCCCCAGCTATCCTGGAACTCTGTAGACCAGACTGGCCTTGAACTCAGAAAGATCCACCTGCCTCTGCCTCCTGAGTGCTAGGATTAAAGGCATGTGCCACCACGCCTGGCTAGCTCATTTATACTTTTTGGAGGCCAAATTCCTTTGGGTAGAAATTCCCAGTTCATTCAAAGTTGGTTATGTAAGTTTCTGGATGACAACAGGGGTAGATTTCCTCATGAAGTTGTATTTTGGCCTTGACAACCTCTAGGATGTAAACAGTCCTAACCAAATCATAACTCTGAAATACAGCATTAATGATTTTGGGCTCAAGAGTAAGTCGTAGCCAACAAGTGTGTTTATCCCTTTACACAAGTCCTAGGCATCTATCACGGGCTTTTTGAAGTGTGTCACACAGCAGGCATCAGACTCATGTGACCTATGAGAATACCAGTGTGCTGACTGGACAGCTTTGGTGGGGTTGGAGCCAGAGGTCCGGTATAGGAAGCCTCTGGGGCAGGCTCCAGCTCCAGCTGCAGTGAAGCAACAGAGGCAGAGGCTGACAGGACTGTGACTTACAGTATTCAAGCTGAAATTGGAAACAAGCTGGTGTGACTCATGAGTCTCAGGGAGCTCATAGGAAGCCCTGGGAGCTCATGAGAGGGTCAGAGAGCTCATGAGAGTCTCAGGGAGCTCCTGGAGGCCCATGGAGCTCATGGAGGATGGGGTGTTTGCTTGTTTGTTTGTTTATTTGTTTTTGGTATTTTTTGAGACAGGGTCTTCCTGTAGCCCCAGCTGTCCTGGAACTCACTCTATAGACCAAGCTGGCCTTGAACTCACAGAGATCCGCCTGCCTCTGCCTCCCAAGTGCTAGGATTAAAAGCGTGCGCCACCACGCCTGGCTTTGTTTGTTTTAAAACAAAAACAAAAACAGGAACTCATGTAACCAGGCTTCAAACTCCCTGTGTAACTAAGGATGACTTTAAATTCCTGATTCTACACACTCTGCTTCCTCAGAAGAGAATTACTAGAAATACATAGTGTACCACCATGCCCTGCTCTTGAACATGAAATATAATGTATTTTATCATATTTTGCTTTAGATATATTTCTCATGGGCGTGCACTTTCATTCCTTATAAAAGCTCTGTAGTTGATGAATTATGAATATGCCATTGTCTCTGCCTTTGTTTCTCTTAACTCATTGGTTAAAATAATAGAATTCCTAGTTTTGCATTAGTCTTGCATATATGCAGTATTCATTGTAATAGTCCATAAATGTCTTTATTTATAGAAAGGCAGAAGATAAACTAGAGCAGAGCCAGAAAATGGTGATCGAAAAGGAACTGAGTTTACAAGAGGCCAAAGAGGAATGTATAAAATTAAAGGTGGACTTACTTGAACAAAGTAAACAAGGAAAAAGGTATGTGGGATTTGTTTTGTGGTGCTGAGAGTTAAAGCCAGGGTCTTGAACATGCTATGCTGCTGCTGTGCCACTGAGCATATTCCTACTTTGAGTGTTTTTTAAAGCAAATAACTCTCTTCTTGAGACAAGATGTTGCTATGTATCTTTGGCTGGCCTGGTATTTAAAGGCTGAAAAAGCCTTTAAATTAATACTACCTCTAAGTAAATTGTTGTATATATTCTGGAAAATGAAATTTTGATTAGTATATATGGTAGAAAAGGAAACTTAATTCATGAGAAATTGCTTGGTCTGCTTTAGAAATATATAAATAACATAAAACGTATTTTATAAAAACTGTATTTTTAGAAGATTTGTTTTATTTTCAGTCAAGTATGTGCATGGGTCCATGTAAGTGTTGGTGCCCGCAGAGGCCAGAGATATCAGATCCCCTGGAGCTGGAGTTAACCTGGTGTGGGTGCCGGGACTCAAACTCCTGTGAAAGAGCTTTACAGGCTTACAGTTGCTGAGCCATCTTTTTAGCCCCCTATAAATTGTGTTTTGACATTAAAGTCTTCTAATTAACCCTAACCAGGGAACCATTAACGTTATTTATTGATTTGTTCATTTATTTAAGACACTATCTCTGCAGGCCTTGAACTCACAAGGCAGCTAAAAGCCATCTGTAACTCCAATTCTGTAAGCTCACATTCCTTCTTCTAGCCTTCACTGGTATTGCATGCATGGGTACATATACATGTAGGCAGAATTCTCGTACACATAAAATTAAAATGAATTTTAAAAATTAAAGCTTTAAAATTTATTTTTTTACTTATTTATTTACTTATTATTTTAAATGCTGATCTTCAGTCCAGGGAATCAAATCCAGACCTTTGTTTATGCTAAGTAAATGCTCTACAACTGAACTATATCTGCAGCTAGTTTATGTAATTAATTGTTTATGTAGTTAATTGTGGTAGGAGATGAAGCAAGAAAAATGGGCTGAGTCCAGATTATAAGTGGTTTTATATTATATTAAAGAATCTATGCTGTTGGGCCAGGCGTGGTGGCGCACGCCTTTAATCCTAGCACTTGGGAGGCAGAGGCAGGCGGATCTTTGGGAGTTCAAGGCCAGCCTGGTCTACAGAGCGAGTTCCAAGACAGCTGGGGCTACAGGGAGACACTGTCTCAAAAAGACCAAAAAAAAGAATCTGTATTTTAAGTTGGACAGATAAATAGACCATTGAGTTTCTTTGGTAGAAATGTGACATGAAGACTTGGGAGCAGTTGGTAGAAAGAGAATGAACGTTGACATTCTGGTATGTCTGACTCCATCCCCTAACATCATGGTAACTTAGTGCCAGTACTCCACATGTTGAGGGGTAGAGCTTTGGGAGGTACAAGTCATGGGAGCATGGATTAGTGACGTTCTTATAAAATAGAAACAGTTCAGCCCTTTTTGGCCAACTTCGACCTCCTGCCTTGTGAGGACCTAGCTAGCTAGCGTTCCTCCTCTTATACCATTCAAGCTGCCATCTTAAAAACTGAGAGCCTGGGGGCTGGAGAGATGGCTCAGCAGTTAAGAGCACCAACTGCTCTTGCAGAGGACTCGGGTTTGATTCCCAGCACCCACATGGTGGCTAAGAACCATCTTTAACTCCAGCTCCAGGGGAACCTGACGCCCTCTTCTGACTTCCACGGCATTGCACGACACAGGTGCTCCAACCCTTATGCAGACAGTACATTCATACACATAAGAAGTAAAAACAAAAAACACAAAACTGAGAGACTTGATAGAACTTGTCAATTCCTTCTCTGGAACTTCTCAGCCTCCAGAATTGACAGAAGTTACCTAGTATATTGCAGGAGTTTAATAATCATCTGAATAGTCCTTTAGTCACGTGTGGCTGACATCCACATGCTGTTCTTCTCTCCTGCCCGCAGGCAGACAATCTCTTGGCTTAGCTCTGGCAAGGAGGGGGGAGGGGACTGTGGGAGAGTTAACCAACAGAATAGAAAGACAAGGAAAGATAAGGACAGATATACAGACATGGACTCAGAGAAAGCCCGGGAGAATAGAGTCTCTCTTTATGCCAGCAGTATACTTATATACCAAAAGTTACTGTGCTCTGGGCAAGGAAGTGGGGGGCAGGCAGAAGGAAGGGGCGAGCCACCTTGGCTCTAATGAGGGTGGGGCCTGCAGAGCTCCTGTTTGTGCAGCAGGTAACTAGAGATAAGACATTTCCTCGGGGGCTGGAGAGATGGCCTAGTGGTTAAGAGCGCTGACTGCTCTTGCAGAGGACCTGGGTTCGGTCCCCAGCACCCACATGACGGCCGAAAACCGTCTTTGACTCCAGTTCCAGGGGAATCTGATGCCCTCTTCTGACCTCCACGGCATTGCACGACACGGGTGCACAGACTTACATGCAGACAGTACAGTCATACACATACAAAAATAAATTAAAAAATTAAAAAAAAAAAAGACATTTGCTCAATGCCTCAAGGGAAGGGGCCATCCGGTCGGTCCTGGAACTTTGCAGAGATAGGTGAAGCAAGAAAACATTGTAATATCCTGAATTTGAACTTTCGGAGCTACAGGTAATTCAGAGAGGCAACTGAATGCCTACAGAGATATCAGATAACCGGAGGTTTTAAGGGATAGGTCTTACAAGTTCTTGCCTCAAGCCACACAAAGTTTCATTCCTACAGTATATGATGTTGTGTGATTGCAGCACAAACACAGTAAAGAAATTCTGAAATCAAAAGAATAAAGCTTTTGTAAATACTTCTTTTGGGGTGCAGAGGATTTATCAATCATTACATTAAAAATCATGTGTAAAGGTAAATTTTTTTTAGTTTTATGCTGTTTATAAGAGACATAGCCACTGGGCGTGGTGGTGCACTGGTGCACGCCTTTAATCCTAGCACTTGGGAGGCAGAGGCAGGCGGATCTTTGTGAGTTCAAGGCCAGCCTGGTCTACAGAGCGAGTTCCAGGACAGCTGGGGCTACAGGGAGACCCTGTCTAGAAAAGACAAAATAATAATAATAATAATTATAAATAAAATACTTTAAAAATTGTAAGAGAAAAAGAACTGGTAAGTGTAAAGTATATACATTTTCTTTTTTTTTTTAATTTTATTTATTTCTGTATGTGTATGAATGTACTGTCTGCATGCAAGTTTGTGCACCCGTGTCGTGCAGTGCTGCGGAGGTCAGAAGAGGGTGTCGGATTCCCCTGGAACTGGAGTTCTCCTGGAATTGGAGTTTCAGACGGTTCTCGGCCACCATGTGGGTGCTGGGGATCAAACCCGGGTCCTCTGTAAGAGCGGTCGGCGCTCTCAACCACTAGGCCATCTCTCCAGCCCCAGGAATTTGCTTTCTTTCAAGCACTTCTTGATGATTTTGAATAGTATTGTCCCTAAGTGTAAGAGCCAAATGAAGGGTAGAGAAGATTCATTCTGGATTGGTTAGTAAACATGAAATTATGCTGTTTACTCTCTTTAAGAATTAGGGGCTGGATGCCAGACGTGGTGCACATCTTTAATCCTAGCACTTGGGAGGCAGAGGCAGGCAGATCTTTGTGAGTTCAAGGTCAGCCTGGTCTACAGAGTGAGTTCCAGGACAGCTAGAGTTCCAGGGAGACCCTATCTCAAAAAGACAAAAAATAAAAAAGAGAACCTGAGTTTATATGGCCAGTACCCATGTAAAAGCTGGCTGCTGTTGCACACTTCTGTAACCTAGCACTGGGAGACAGGTGGATCCTTGGAGCTCATTGGCCAGCTGGCTAGCCACATTGATAACTCCAGCTTCAGTGGAGCGCAATGGAGGAAGACACCCGATGAGCTCCTCTGGCTTCCATATGCACACACAGCACATGCATGTGCACTTGCATACACATCTACATACACCCACACAAAAATGTTTATGTAACACACACACACACACACACACACACACACACACACACCTGCTTTCTAATTTGTATGATTAGAGATTGCTCGGGAACTGAACTACTTCAGCACAGAACATTTCTTACTTTTATTATTTATTTTTAAATTTTAGAGCTGAAAGACAAAGGAATGAAGCACTATACAACGCTGAAGAGCTGAGTAAAGCTTTCCAGCAATATAAAGAAAAAGTGGCTGAAAAACTAGAAAAGGTGAGAAGTGGTTGTGCAAATTCAGTGTCCTATATTACTACCTATATTCTAAATATAAAGTTAGATACAAAGTGAATGTGTTTATCTATGGTTTATAAGGACAAGGGTAGAATAGGAAGTTAGACTAGTTAACTGAAAAGTATCCACTTATTAAGCATTTATCAATTGTTTAATTACAATTGAAGTTGTCAATTAACAATTGTTTTGTATTTGAGGCAAGTGCTATGGATTAGTGGTAGAGCACTTGCCTGATGCATGAGGCCCTGTCCAATCACCAGTATTGCCTAAGTGATAAATAAAAAAAATTATTTTAAATACCAGGTTATGTGCTAATATTTAAAGATTTAGTGATATATAAACTCTGGAAAGCTCACAGTCTATTAATACTGGTAAGTCTGTAGACAAATGTCCGAATTTTAAATAAGTATAATATAAATATTAAGTGTGGTTGGAATCATGATGAGGGGTTTAACAACCTCTGGTGGACTCACAGAAGGCTTCATGAAATGGGATATGCTTGAGCTGCTAGAGGTTTAAAAAATATTTTTAATTTTTTTTATGTCTGTGTGTGCATTACCTGTATATGTGTAAGTGCACCTGTGTTGTGTAGTGCCTGCAGAGGTAAGGAGAGGGCACTAGATCCCCTGGAACTGCAGTTACAAATGGTTGTTATCCATCATGTGGGTGCTGGGAACCTAACCCGAGTCCAGTGCAAGAGCAACCAGTGCTTTTAACAGCTGAGCCATCTCTCCACCCCCTGATAGAGTATTTTGAACATCATTGTATATCACTGAAAAGTGTTAAGCTGAGGAAAAAAAAATTAAATACATTTTCTAATATGCACATTGATATCTGAAGCTGTATTGAAAAGATGAGATCCAAGTGAAAGATATAAAAAGAGAGCAAGCAAGAGGCATTGCAGATGGTGATCTGGGCTGGTGAGTCAATTCAGCAGGTAAAGGTGTTTGCTGTGCAAGCCTCATGACCTAAGCTTGATCTTCGGAACCCACATAAAGGTGAAAGGAGTAAACCAACTCCACAAAGTTGTCCTCTAGCCTTCACATGCTATGGCATATGCATGCCTGCACACATACAATTACACATCATCATAATAATAATTTTAACTTTTATTATTTGTTTACTTTTTAAATTATTTTTTATGTGTATGAGTGTACTGTCTGCATGTAGGCTGGTGCACCCATGTCCTGCAATGCCTCAGAGGTCAGAAGAGGGCGTTGAATTCCCCTGAAACTGGAGTTAAAGANCCCCAGCTGTCCTGGAACTCACATTGTAGACCAGGCTGGCCTTGAACTCACAAAGATCCGCCTGCCTCTGCCTCCCAAGTGCTAGGATTAAAGGCGTGGGCCACCACGCCCAGCCACTCCTAACATTTTAACCATCCTTTGTGTTAGGTCTGGGCTTCCCAGAATCCCAAGGGATACAGACCCTCACTTCCTCCAGAGGCTGTCAATCTTCTGACTGCTTCCTCTGTACCTGAGGCCCTGCCCCATGGCTATAAGTGGGTGGGCCCCAGGCACCATCTTTCTCTCTATCTGCCATGCTGCTCTGTTCCACCACGTGTCTGCAGGCGGCCCTTGCTGGTAATTCCACATGGAAGTAAATCATATTCCTGGCATGACTTAAGCCTCATGTGCCTTTTTATCTGGGGGCTGGGGGTATGTGGCCCTTTTTATAACCTAATACTTTGTCAGTGGCTCATTGCTTTAATTTGAGCATTTGAGAAACTAAGGAAGCAGGATCCACATAAATTCAAGGCCAGCCTGGGCTAAAGAGTAAAACCATCATAAAAAACAAACATAAAAGAAAGGACAAAAAATTAAAGCTGCACAAGAAGAAATGCAAATGACCAACAAATATTTGGAAAAATGTTCACATAGTAGTTAGTCATCAGGAAAATGCAAATTAAAACTGCTTTGAGATTCCATCTCACCCCAGCCAGAATAGTTATCAAGAAAGCAAATAACAAACGTCCATAAGGATGTAGGGAAAGAGGAACTCCCTATTCATCCTTAGTAGCCACTATGGAAATCGGCATGGAGGTTTCTCAAAAGACTAATAAAAATAGAATGGTTATATGACCCAGATATACCAGTCTACCTATGTGCTGGATAGCTTTAGTGTCAACTTGACACACCTGGGTTGAGAGAGCCTCAACTGGGGAATTGTCTCCATTGGACTGGCTGTGGCCATGACTGTGGGGTATTTTCTTGATTGTTGAGTAATGTGGGAGGGCTCAGCCTACTGTGGGCAGTGCCACTCCTGGGCAGGTTGTTGTATATTGTATAAGAACACAGGCTCGGGGCTGGAGAGATGGCCTAGCAGTTAAGAGTGAGGACCTGGGTTCGATCCCCAACTCCCACATGGTGGCTGAGAACTGTCTTTATCCCCAGCTCCAGGGAAATCTGACACCCTCTTCTGAACTCGGTGGCACTGCACAACACGGGTGCACAAACCTACATGCAGACAGTGCACTCATACATATAAAAAATAAATAAAATTAAAAAAAAAAAAAAC
>VZQC01015396.1:3250409-3261814 GCA_009823505.1 Rhizomys pruinosus | reverse complement strand
CTTTCTTTCTTTCTTTCTTTCTTTCTTTCTTTCTTTCTTTCTTTCTTTCTTTCTTTCTTTCATCTTCCTTTCTCTCTCTCCTTTCTTTTTCTCTCTTTCTCTCTTTCTCTCTTTCTTTCTTCTTTCTCTCTTTCTCTCTTTCTTTCTTCTTTCTTTCTTTCTTTCTTTCTTTCTTTCTTTCTTTCTTTCTTTCTTTCTTTCTTTCTTTCTCTCTTTCTTCACTGCATAACCTTGAGCTCCTAACTGCTGGGATAGCAAGCATGTGAGCTTGTGGCACCATGCCTGCCTTTTGGGATAGGTTTTGTTGTTGTTGCTGTTGTTTTGTTTTGGTTTTGGTTTTTATACTCATTAACCAACTCAAGGGTCTGTGCATATCTATGGATTAAGGGAAACTTCTGAGTGGCCAAATGGTTCTGAGGAGTGGCCAAAAAGCTCACTTAGAACCACAACAGCAGTGGAAATCCAGTGAGTCAGGCCTCAGGATGTTCCCTTACTGACCTGGGACCTAGGACATGCTGCCACGAGTTCATGGGGTCAGGCTGAGGTGGGTTGTCTTTCTTATTTCCTTTTTTTTTTTTTGAGACAGGGTCTCCCCGTAGCTCTAGGTGTCCTAGAACTCACTCTGTACACCAGGCTGGCCTTAAACTCACAGAGATCCCCCTGCCTCTGCCTCTGCCTCCCAAGTGCTAGGATTAAAGGCATGTGCCACCATGCCTGGCTTCTTATTTGCTTCTTCTAAGGTTTTGCTGCATAGCCCAGGCTGGCCTTAAGCTTGTTACTTTGCTGCCTCAGTCTCCCCAGTGCTAGGATTACATATCAAACTGAATCTTCATTATAAATTGTAATTTATATGGGCTGAAGAGATGGCCTAGTGGTTAAGATCGCCTCTTGCAGAGGACCTGGGTTCAATCCTCAGCACCCACATGGAGGCTGAGAACCGTCTTTAACTCCAGTTCCAGGAGAATCTGACACCCTCTTCTGACCTCCATGGCATTGCACGACACGGGTGCACAAACCTACATGCATGCAGGCAGTACATTCATACACATAAAAATAAATTCAGGGGCTGGAGAGATGGCTCAGTGGTTAAGAGGGCCAACTGCTCTTGCAGAGAATGTGGGTTTGATTCCCAGCACCCACATGGTGGCTGAGAACCGTCTTTACCTCCAGTTCCAGGGGAATCCGATGCCCTCATCTGACCTCCAGGCATTGCACAACACAGGTGCACAAACATTACGTTCATACATAGAAGTAAATGAATAAATAAAAAAATAAAAACATTACATTCATACATACAAGTAAATGAATAAATAAAAAAATATTAAAAATAAATAAATAAAAACTTTAAAAAATAAATTAATTAAAAAATATATAAAAAAATAAATTGTGATTTATCGGGGCTGGGGAGGTAGCTCAGTGGTTAAGAGCACCGACTGCTCTTGCAGAGGACCTAGGTTTGATTCCCAGCACCCAAATGGCGGCTAAGAACTGTCTTTAACTCCAGTTCCAGGGGAATCTGACACCTTCTTCTGACCTCCTCAGCGGCATTGCACGACACCGGTGCACAAACCTACATGCATGTAGACAGTACACTCATACACATAAAAATAATAAATAAATAAATAAATAAATAGTAATTTATCATGGCATATACATTTACCCTTTCAGTATCTGTCTTAAATTCTAGCTTACTTCATACTTTTTTTTTAATTTAGGCTTCTGAGACAAAGTTGTTAGGTTTAAGAAAATGATCAAGACCATGAAAGACCACTCTAAGGCAGGAAAAGAAGAGATTTAATCAGGAGAATGACCTGCCAGGCTGTCCTCACAGGCGACAGAGACCAACAGCTTCCTGTCCCATTGGGCTGGGTTGTGTAGGGTTTTAGTGAGTAAGGGGAGGTGAAACAGTAACTGGTGCCCTGGTAAGGGAGGGGGTTTTAGTTAGAGAGGAGTTTCAATTAGGTGGGGGGTTTTTTGTTTTGTTTTGTTTTTGTTTTTATTTTGGGCTGGCTCCTAAGGAAAACTGACTGTGATGGATAAAAGCAGTTGTATGGTTAAAAACAGGAGTTTCAGTCCTAGTTACTGTAAGGCTGAAGCCCACCTAAGTCAGGGACTTCAGGAGGCAGACTAAGGAGGATGTTCTAAGAAACAATTACCCTGGACTGCATTCCTGCAACCCGAGGAATAAGGTCACAATCTTGCCTCACCCCAAACCAGAATCAGGCCTCAATCTCATTCTACTGATATCAGGGGCAAATCCCAGTTCCTCTCCAGATGCCCCTTCTGATACCGGACACAGACGCAGCATCTATGTTCCTTCCCCTATCTTCCCATACCCATTCGATTGTAAGCCCACTTCCTTGTGTGCTTGGGTATAAAAACTGCTACTTCGGGACCCTCTACTTGCTGGTCATCCTAAATAAATCACGACTTAGCCAGGCAAGTCTCTGCCCAATCAACCCAACTTCCTTCTCACACTGCTGACTCTTTCTCCCTTTCACCGGGTCTCCCCTCCAACTGAACCTAACAGTTATTAAGAAAGCAGGGTGGATTAGCTTCTGTTTCCTGGAATGTTGACCCCCAGGTTGTGATTTCTGCACTGTTGGTCTGCAGTGATTCTATCTTGGGTTCCAGTTCATCCTAACAAGAATCTCACGCTATATAGCACAGATGGCTGGAGCTCACCATGTAGACCAGGCTGGCCCTCAGCTCACAGTGATCATCCTGCTTCATCCTCCTGAGTAAAGGAGGATGTAAGGCATGAGGCAACATGTCCAGCAGCTTATTTCATAGTAAACATGTTTATTATTAATAGGACTCACATTGTTTTTATCTCTTATTTTTGTTTTTGAATGTTTTACTTATTCTTATTTCATGTATATGAGTATATTGCTTGTATGTTTGTGTTCTAGTTTCCTTTCAATTGCTGTGACAAAATACTTTGACCAAAAACAACTTAGGGAGGAAAGGGTTTATTTGGCTCGCATCTTTCCAGTCACAGTTCATCACTGAGGGAACTCAACATAGGAACTCAGGGCAGGAACCTGGAGGCAGGAGCTGAAGCACAGGCCATTGGAGGAACGCCGCTTACTGGCTTGCTCCCTAGCCCATGCACAACCTGCTTTCTTATACAACACACAACAACCTGCCTAGGAGTGGCATCATCCACAGTGGCCCTCCCACATCACTCAACAATCAAGAAAATACCTCACAGACGGCCACAGGCCAGTCCAATGGAGGAAATTCCCCAGTTGAGGCTCCCTCAACCCAGGTATGTCAAGTTGACACTAAAGCTATCCAGCACAGTTTATAAATGCACCCATGTCCTGCAATACCTGAGAAGTCAGAAGAAGGCGATGGATTCCCCTAGAACTGGAGTTACAGATGGTTGAAACTGGGTCCTCTGCAATAGTAGCTAGTGCTCTTAACTGCTGAGCCATCTCTCCAGCGCCCCCCCCCCTTTGTTTTCAGTTTTATAAAACAGGATCTCATGCAGCCCAGGCTGGCTTCCAACTTTCTACGTAGCCAAGGATGACCTTGAACTCATGGAACTCATGAAAGTGAACTGCTGAACAGAGTGGAAGATGAGTAGAATACTAGCATGTTTTGGAGCCAGAGGTGTTGTGCCTAACTGTAATCAGAGCATTCAGGAGGTGGAGACGGTAATTCAGAAGTTCAAGGTTCCCTGGGCTACATGATACCCTCCATCAAAAAATAAAAACAAGCTGGGCATGATAGCACATGCTTTTAATGCCAGCACTTGGGAGGCAGAGGTAGATGGATCTCTGTGAGTTCAAGACCAGCCTGATCTACAGAGCAAGCTCCAGGCCAGCTGGAACTAAAGGGAGACCCTGTCTCAAAAATACACACACACACACACACAAATAAAAACAAAATGAAGTTAAACATTGCACATTTCCCTTTCCTGCCTCCAGATGTTTGCAGAGGTGGAGGAGCGGGATTGGAACAGGAACAGCCTACAGCCTACACACCTTCCCTGCATCCTCCCTCAAAACAAGAAGGTTACACCAATTTACATAGTTGACCTTTTCTCTTCTTTCTTTCATTTAAAAAATTAATATTCATGTAGAAACTCATCTGGGGCTGACAATGTTTTCTAGCTTATAATTTATAACAATGTAGGACATTTACATTCAATGATCCTTAGTCATCTTTGGCAACAGGTCCTAGCATGTCTGATGTTTAAGTCTAATTCTAAAACCACAATGATAATTGTCAATTTTAAAAAGCAATGTTTTAAAATGAGTTATATACTAATCTCTTGAAAAACATAAAACAATCATGACCAAGAAAATAAATTGTAAGGGATTAGCAGTCTTGACAAATACTGGGTTTTTTTTGGGGGGGTCGGGGGGATCTTTTTGAGTCAGGGTCTCCTGTAGCCTCAGCTGTCCTGGAACTTACTATGTAGAGCAAGCTGGTCTAGATCTCACAGAGATCTGCCTGCTTCTGCCTCCAGAGTGTTGGGATTAAAGATGTGTACCACCATATCTGGCAACATTTTCTTTTGGTGGTGGTGCCTCATGTCCCAACTATTGAGATTACAGGTATGTACTACCTTGCCTGGACCTACTAGGAATTACATAACCAAACGTTTTCATTTACAGATGAGAAATTCAAACTAATAATGGTAACATTTTACTAAGGGCATGTATATATGAGATATCAATTAGGATGTGGCTCTATTATTGATTCTATCAATCTTCCCTTATGTTTTTCTTTCCAAATTATCCCTTTCTGACATGACACACACACAACTGACCTATTAACTGTTCTCCTGTTAGGTTAGCAACCTTCCTGCCACTACACTTCTTGAGCTAGAATTAGAACCTCCATCTCCTACTTAATTAACAAATGTCTGCCTGGCTCCTGAGAGCCACAAAACAGTCGAACACTAGATCAAGTTCTTTTTTCTCTTACATGGGACAGAACATATTTGAGGAGGAAAATGCTTTGGAAATGATTATAAAATTCAATTCAGAAGTGGCAGCTCAAGCCTGTAATCCCAACACTTCAAAGCCAGAGGCAAAATGATTACAAGGAGTTCAAGGTTAATCTGTTCACAGCAAGTTCCAGGCCACCCAAGGGCCATAGGGAGAGCTTATCTAAAATACACAAAGCACACACACACACACACACACACACACACACACACATACCTGATTCTGAAGTTCATAATTCAGAATATGATGAATAATAATGACTATGAACTAGCTCATTATTAAGATGCTTCTTTTATTTTCTGATTCTCTCACAAGTAGACAAAGAAGGGTGAAAGGAAATGGCCCTCACACAACGGAATATTTCATCTTAAATCATTCATATTCGCGGTTAGCTTCGTGATTAGGAGCTGGAATTCAGGCACAGTGAAGAATTGTTAGGTTTGTGACTCATGAGACATTGATTTGGGGATGGCTTGCTGCCTGTGGCAGTTCAGGCCTGTGATGACTCATCGTGGCTGGAATAATGATTTTTTTCCCTCTCTTTTGAAGTCCTCTATCAAATTGAGAAGTCCCCTTAAACAGCAATATGCAGGTCAAATATTACAAACATACAAGTCAGCTTCTAGTATGAATATGCCTTTCCTGGAATTTTCATTGAGGGCTCCCATTTAAGCAATTATATTTTGATCTCTATTTAACCCGGCACTGTAACTGAATTCCAAAATACAACTCTAAATTCAAAGGTCTTTTAATACAGAATCATTAAGATTCATTGATGCTTTTTCAATTGTTTCTCATTTTTCCAGTTAAGTTGCTGAATTTGGGTCTGAGCTCCAGTTGTTCTCTCCTTCCAAAGAACTTAACAAGCAGTTGTCTACTTAGGGACTAGCTAGGATCTAGGAGAGTAATGGAGAATAATATACACAACTATAATATGTGGTGACAGTGGCTTTTTTTTTTTTAATATGCCATGCTGGAGAGCAAACCCAAAGCCTTGGACATACTAAAAAGTACATGCTCTACCACGAAGTTTCATCCTAGACTGAGGATTGAGACAGGGTCTTATAGCTCAAGCTGGCCTTGAATTTATAGCAGCAGTTCTCCTCCCTCAGTTTCCCTGAGTGCTAGGATTATGGGTGTGGCCCATCGTCCTGGGGTAGTGACATTTCATCTAGAAACACTGTGTGCTCTAAGAACACTGAGAATGGTGGGAGGAAGACATGTATACAGTCCTTCACCAGAGTCTTGGGACATAAGCAGAAGGCAAGGAATGGTGTTCAGGGAAGAGAGAGCAGCACGTGTGAGGTCTGGGGCGGGAGGGAGAGCAGCAGGTGTAACAGCTAGGCAGGGAGGGCAAAGACGGTTCCCTACGGCTGGATGAGAGCGACTTCACTTGAGACGAGAGAACCAAGGCGTCTTCTCCAGTAGGAAAACTGTCCTCAGCTATTGTGGACATTTCAAATTGAACTCTTTTTTTTTTTTTTTAACTTTCTTTGTTGAGCTTCTTAACAAATATAATGTATAATATATATATATATATTATATATATACTATATACTTATACTTATATAATATATATTATACTATATACTATTATACTATATATATAGTAATATATAATATAATATATATATATAATATATATTATATATTTAAAAAAAAAAACTGTCTCAAAAAAAAAATTAAAATAAAACAAAATAAAACAGCATTAAATCAGGAACTACAAAATCCAGTAAACCAGACATGCTGGTTCACATGGTAATCCAAAGGACTGGAACCAGTTAGGGCCAGGTGTTCAAGGCTGGCCTCAGTTACATGATGAGCTAATCTCGGCCTCTAAATTAAGACAATGTCTGAAACAAAAAAAATAAAGCTACACTAAACCAAAACAAAAGCAAACCCAATTTTTTTTTTAAGGCAGTAAACTGGTTGCAGATGCATATTTCTGTAATTCCAACACTTAGAACATAGAGTAGAAGATCAGGAGCCTCATCTGCATAGAGAATTCAAGGGCATCCTAGGCTCAGAAAACAAAATGCCAGGGTTGGTGGTACACACCTTTATTACCAGCACCAGGAAGAAGGGCAGGCAGATCTCTGTGGTCCAGGCCACGCCTGGTTTCTACAGAGGCAGTTTTCCAGGGCTAGATGGTGCTACAGGGAGACCCTGTCTCAAAAAGAAAACAAAGGAAGCAATAAAGTGGGCCTGGTGGGTGGGGTGTATGTGTAATTCCACTATTCAGGAGGCAAACACAAGAGGATTGCCACTGGTATGAGGCCAGCCTGGTTTACATAGTGCTCCAGGCCAGTCAGGGTATATAGTGAGACTATCTCAACACTGAGAGCAAGCAGCATTCCTAAAGTTATTGTGGAAATTAAGTTTCAGGTAAATGTTTCATTGTGCCTTTTATTCAAGTTCATTCACATTTTCCTCTGTAGTTTTTTTGTTTTTGTTTTTGGTCTTTCTGAGACAGGGTCTCCCTATAGCTCCAGCTGTCCTGAAACTTACCATGTAGACCAGACTGGCCTTGAACTCAGAGATCCTCCTGCCTCTACCTCCCAAGTGCTGGGATTAAAGGCATGGGCCACCATGCCCAGCCCTATATAGGGTTTTACCCTGCATATTTATTGATACATAATTTATACAGTAAAATTTGTCCCAGTTAGTGTGAAGTTTGGAGAAATTTTGAAAAAAGCTATAAAGGCCTAAATCTCTGATAAGCAAACAGGGTCACTGAAGAGCAATAAAGATAGTGAACTTACATCTCCTTTTTGGTCCAAAACAAAGGCCTGAGGACTCCCCCTCTAGCTAACTAGTTCAAACCTGTCCAGATAAGACTGAGGTGGAACTCTGGGACATTGGATTTCCTCTCCTGGTCCCCTCTCCATTTGTGGAAAGCTTTCTCCTTCTGTGTGAGTGTGCGTATGTTCGTGAGATTTTATAGAGGTGATTCTATCTTTCTCATTATCTGTTTCTCTCTGCTACTCTAAGATTTTAATTGGCTAAGAAAACAAACCCAACCCTAGACTGATAAAGTGGATGCAACAAAATGTGTAGTTATGTAACAACTAAGATACAAAGCCTGTTTATCACCCCACAAAGTTTCATGTTAGCCTTACTAGTTTTCTTCCTTACTTCCTCAGTCTCTGCTAACCACTGAGTTGGCTTCTGTTCTAATAGTTTTGTTTTGTTTTTTATTTTTTTTAAATTTTTAAATTATTTATTTCTGTATGGTAGGAATATGTACTGTCTTGCATGCATATTTGTGCACCCATGTCGTGCAATGTCGCGGGAGGTCAGAAGAGGGTCTTCGATTCCCCGTTGCGGAACTGGAGTTCTCCTGGAATTGGATTCAGACGGTTCTCGGCCGCCATGTGGGTGCTGGGATCTAAAAACCCGGGTTCCTCTGTAAGAGCGGTAGGCGCTCTTAACTGCTAGGCCATCGCTCCAGCCCTTTGTTTTGGTTTTTTAAACAGGGTCTCATGTAGCCTAGGCTAGCCTTTTACTCATTGTGTGGTCAAGGATGCTCTTGAACTTTTTTTTTTTTTCTTGAGTCAGGGTCTCCCTGTAGCCCCAACTGATTGGAACTCCCTATGTAGACCAGGCTGGCTTAAACTCACCAGAGATCCACCTGCCTCTGCCTCCAGAGTGCTGGGCTCAAAAGCATGCACCGCCTCCCATGTGTTGGGATCACAGGGCATGTCCCCATGCCTGGCTTCTGTCCCAGCTAACTGACTGCATGTCATAGGCTAGTTACAATGTTTGATGTCAGGGAAAGAGATGGTAGAAGTTGTCAAGTAGTAGAGACGGACATGAAAACAAAATATTACCGCAAGGTTAGAGGTATTAAAAAAAAAAAAAAAAAGAAGTAACAGAGAAGCATGGAGCTACAACCCTGTAATCCCAGCCCTTGAGAGGTTGACTCTGGAGCCCTACCACGAACTCCAGTCCAGCCTGGGCAACATAACCATTTCTGGGTCTCCCAGGACTACATAGTGAGAGACTGTCTCAACATCACCAGCAAAGGCAAACAAAAATCCCCCAGACAAATAAGGTATGAAGATGAGTGCAGGGAAATCTCACTCTCTACAGGGTTACTGTTCTGTCCTCAGGCATTGCTTCCCCAACCTTAAGCATCTAACTAAGGACTGAGTTCCTGGATGCCTGACCTAAAGAAATAACCATTAATCCTTCTGAATTTACGTGGGGGCTATTCCTGCCTGGAATCCTTGCCNTTTTCCACAGGGTCTCACTAGTCATAGCCCACCTGGAACATTGCCCAGGTTGACCTCGATCTCTCAGTGATCCTCCTGCCTCTGCCTCCCACAGCTAGGATTAAAGGCGCACGCCACCACGCCCAGTGAGACAGTGTTTTGTTATGGCTCCAACTGGCTATGTATTTTTGGAAGTAAACTATACAGCTTAGCAATGTCTGTATCTCCTATGTGCTCTGGAGAACTCAATCCCTACCCCTCTTCACCCTTCTCTCAAATATACTAGTATAGTGGGAAAAACATTCTTTTACTCAAGGTTATAAATTACAAAAATAGGGCCTGGAGAGGTGGCTCAGAGGCTAAGAGCACTGACTGCTCTTGCAGAGGACCCAGGTTCCATTCCCACCACCCACCTGGCAGCTAAGAACCATCTTTAAGCCAGGTGTGGTGGCACACGCCTTTAATCACAGGACTCAGGAGGCAGAAGCAGGCAGAGCTCTGTGAGTTCAAGGCCAGCCTGGTCTACAGGGTGAGTTCCAGGACAGCTGGGAGTAAAGGGAGACCCTGTCTCAAAAAGAAATAATAAATAAATAAATTACAAAAATAAGAAAAAAACCACCAACTGTATACAACCAGATAGCACTAGATGTAAACATAGTTTGAGGTCAAGTTGACCACACTACCACACTGTTCCTGTAAACTTTTGTTGTTGTTGTTATTCATTGGTTGGTTGGTTGGTTTTTGTTTTTTGTCTTTTTCCTTTCTTAAAAAATTGCATGATGGTGCATGCCTTTAATCCCAGCACTGGAGAGGCAGAGGCAGGTGGATCTCTGTGAGTTGGAGGCCAGCCTGGTCTACAGAGTGGGTTCCAGGACAGCTGGGGCTACAGGGAGACCTTGTCTCAAAAAGAAAAAAAAAAAAAAAAAATGCCCTTTCATTCTCCTCCCAGAAAAATAAAATTAGCCAATCATATGCTTTTGAGTAGCTGACTGCTGATTCTTGTTACTTTTTGCTAGAAATGATATGTAAGACCCCAGCTGGGGCCCAGGGTTTTTTGAAGCTAAGTGTTCTTCCATCCTGGCAAGTTAATAAAGCTGTTTTCCTGGGAATGCAGCAGTCTCGCTTTCTCAGTTCTCTGGCCAAATCCAACAACATTGAAAAGGCTGAACCCAAATCATCTGCCTCTGCCTGCCAAGGGCTGGGATAACAGGCATGTGTCACCCCGCCCTCTAAATGCTTTTTACAAAAAGCATACCCTGAAACCATGGTAATCCTTAGTGAAAATATTCAATAATGGACAATTTATTTGTTTCAAAATTCCATCTACTAGGTAAGCCATAGATCACTACACAGAGCACTGTGTTAGCTTTCTGTGGCTATGGCAACATGAAGTGAGACAAACATCTTCTGAGGAGCAGGGGTTTGGCTCACAGTTTTGGAGGTTGCAGTGCACAGTCATTTAGGCCCACTGCTTTGAAGACTGTGGGAAGGCAGTAAGTACCTCATAGTGGGAGCAGATTCTGTGAAAAGCTCACCTCGTGGCCTCTGGGAAGCAAAGAGAGAAGGCACTAGGTTCCCAGGCGTCCTTCGAAGGGAAAGCTCAGATGACAGGAGCTCTTCCAGGAGGCCCCACCTCTTAAGGATTCCACCCGCTCCTGAGAGCGCTGTGGGACAAGCCTTTTACATCCTGGCCCTCGGTGGACATCTCAGATCCAAACTATTACGTTATAAAAAGGCAAGGCACATGAGGCTTAAGTTATTCCAGGAACATGGTTTACTTCCATGTGGGCTGCAATGTGGGCTTCCACGTGGGCAGCTGGAGCAGCATGGCCCATGGCAGGGGCAAGATGGCGCCTGGGGCCCACCCATTTATAGCCATGGGGGCGGGTCCTCAGGTACAGAAGATTGACAGCCTCTGGAGGAAGTGGGCGTCTGTGTGCCCTTTGAGATTCTGGGAAGCCCAGACCTAACGCAAACCAGAGCAGGCACTTTAAGGAATTCCTTGTTGTTCTAGTTTGCTAAAGGAGGAAAGTGACTGGTTGGTGCCTGTGAGTGAGAGAAAACCTTACTGCTCCTGATAGAGAACAAGTCACCAATAAATCGCAGAAATAAATTAATCTTCTGTCTTGAAACACTGAAGTCTCAGGAGAATCTTTTCCTGATGTGAGAGAAAAAAGTAGATCCAAATGGCATCAAATTGAACAGGTAGAATTTACAATATTTTTTT
>VZQC01015396.1:3225489-3247966 GCA_009823505.1 Rhizomys pruinosus | reverse complement strand
TTTTTTTTGGTCTTTTTGAGACAGGGTCTCCCTGTAGCCCCAGCTGTCCTGGAACTCACTCTGTAGACCAGGCCGGCCGTGAACTCACAAAGATCCGCCTGCCTCTGCCTCCCAAGTGCTAGGATTAAAGGCGTGTGCCACCACGCCCAGCCCAACTCTTTTTTTTTAAATAGAATGTTTTCAAATTTCATACATCTTGATGAGATTTAGACACCCCCCCCCAACTGCACCCTTCTTATAGCTCCTCTGCTGGAGTTCATGTGTTCTCTCACACATGCTAAGGTCTATCAAACCATTTGTGTTCACAAATGCTCTTTGGTGTGTGTACACCCACTGGAGCCTGGTTAACCTTATCTAGCATCACATCCTTAGAGAAAGCCAACTTTCCTTCTCCAACTACTTACTGATTGCCAGTAATTCTTTAGCTAAGGTTGGGGTTTTCTTACCCCCTTCTTCACTTCTTTGCTGGGATTTTGTCTGACTTGTGCTTGCATAGGTCTTGTGCATGCTGTAAATACCCTTGCTGTAAATTCATATATGTTGATGTAGAGCCTTCTGGAACATTCAAGGAAAATAAGGATTTTAATCCTTGTTTTCTCTCTCTTCGTGTATCTATACCAACTTGTCAGCAGGGATGCTTGCTGACAGGCTTTGTGATTGGAACACTGGCGGTCACCCACTGCTAGCCTATGACTTTGTCCCCCCTTTTCCATAGATGCTTCCTGATTTTGAGGTTTGAGCCTGCAGGACCAGGCTGCAGCCTAAATAAAATTCATGCTTTCTATAGATTCCCAATGTTGGGGCTTCAGTCCTGCAATTCAACAGGCTGAAGTGGGTACAACACAGAATTACTCCAGCAACTTCCAGAGGACCACATCAAAGGTGCAAATCCATTTATTTTATGCAGCAAGCAGCTTATATAGGTCTGGGGCAGGCAGCCTCTACGTCATATGGCCCCATCTCCCAGTGACCTATCCTAGACCTCCATACCATCATGTGTCATCCAGCCCGTGGGAGGTAACCCGAAAGGGGGGTGCAGACAAACAAGTCGGCTCATTGTGCCAAACAAGTGCTAGCATCAGGTGACAGGGGTGCCCTGTACTATACACTGCCTAGTGTGCTGGGTAGATTGTGCTTGCACATTTGCAAGATATACCTGCAGGACTGCTGACCCACATCCCAATGTCCCGTCTGATCTTTCTAGCTATAGAGTAACTCCAGCTGTCTGGAAAACTCTGTTTCTTATGGTCCTCCACCCACTCTGGCTTGTACAATCTTTCTGCCCCCTCTCCTGCAATGGTTCCTGAGCTTTGGGTGGCAGAGGTTTGATATGGTGTCCCATATCAAAGTTGAATAGGACAGTTGTCTTTTAACTCTTATATTCCTTCTGCTTTCCTCTTCCATGATGTTCCCTGAGCCTTGGAGGGGGTGACATAGATGTCCCAGTTATGGCTGTGCAATCAACAGTTGATTATTCTCATCAATTTGACCAGTTAGCAGTTGCCCATTGCAAAAAGAAGCTTCAATGACCAAGGTGAAGAGCAGCACTAACCTATGGATATAAACACAAATATTTAGAAGGTAGCTTAATAATATGTTAAATAACAACAGTAGGCTCCCCCCTAGGCCCTATGACTTCTCTAGCCATGGGATTTTGACCAAGTATACAGCAGAAGACATGACTTCCCTCCTACAAACCAGACTTCAAATGCAAGCTGAAAGCAGTTGGTTACTTCCATAATAGTCATGCCACTATTGCACCAGTGTGCACATCTTCCCTGGCAGGTTGGTATTATAGCATATAGAATCCACTGCTAGATAAGAACATTGATGGCTTTTCTCTCCCAATGGCTAACATAGTACCATTAATGGAAATTCCAAACAATTATATTTTATTTATCCAACACTCAGGAGGCAGAGAAGGTGGATCTCTGTGAGTTCAAGGCCAGGCTGGTCTACAAAGCAAGCTCCGGGCCAGCTGGGACTTAAGGGAGACCCTGTCTGAAAAATACCACCCCCCCAAAAAAAAGAAAAACAATATGGTAACTTACTGTAGAAATGCCCCCAAAATATATACATATGCAATAAAGAGTTCAAATGGAGTTACCCTATACCAGGAGGATAATACCCCAGTTAGACCCCTCATCCTAGCAAATAAAAAGCCCAGTATCAGGAATGGATTACCTTTCTTGGAGTTCTTGGCTACTGTAATCCCATAGATTCTCCTGTCCCCAAACCTTACAGGCTATTGCCATTTCTCCTGGTTACTCAACAAAACTTGACAGTAAGACCCTACTGGCTAAGACAACAGGAACTTGAGTCATAAAACAGAGAGAAATCAAATGGAGAAATCAGTTGGGTACTGACATGGAAGCTTCATCTCTGCTACTAGCTTTCATAGTGCTGTAAGACACTATGTATGCTACTGGAGGAGAAAACTAATCATCAATCTCACCCAGCTGTGAACCCTGAGAACTAAAATAGTGGCTGGCCTAGAAAGATATGCCTACTTGTGCAATAGTGGCATGGCTGTTATCAGAGTAACCAACCATCCACTGACTGGATTTAAGGCATACGCCATGAGATGGAACCCATACCTGGCATTGTTATCTGGGCCAAGAACTCATGCTTCGATAGGTCACAGGCCTCAGGGGAGAACCTACTTCTAATATTCTACTAACTGGACATAGTATTAAAATGACTCCTGGGGCTGGAGAGATGGCCTAGCGGTTAAGAGCGCCGACCGCTCTTGCAGAGGACCCGGGTTCGATCCCCAGCACCCACATGGCGGCCGAGAGCCGTCCGAAACTCCAGTTCCAGGAGAACTCCAGTTCCAGGGGAATCCGACACCCTCTCTACCTCCGGGGCATTTGCGACATGGGTGACACAAACCTACATGCAGAACAGAAGTTCATAACCAATAATAATTTAAATAAATAAAGCAAAAAAGGAAAAAAAAAACCTGTTTTCCTTCAGATATCAGGGCGTAATGCACATATGAACCCAAACTTGTGACAGCATGCACAAGACCTTCAAGCTCAAGTCAGACAAAACCCCATCATGGAGGGGGAGGTGGACATGAAGCTCACCCATAGCTGAGGAGCTGGTGGCATTTGATAGCTGCTGGGAGAGGCAGGGACAGTTTTCTTCCAAGGGTGTAACAACCCCTGGTAGGTCCACCATGCTCTAGGGCAGGCTCTACACCTAAAAGTATTTGAGCACAAATTGAACTCACTGGGAGGAAGGGGAAGTACAGGAAGTTGGATAGGTGTGGTGGTGGGGGTGGATCTGAGAGCAGCTGGGTGAGGAACATATATGGTCAAAATATATGAAGTTCTCAACTAATTAACAAAAAATAAACAATTTTTTTTTGGTCCTTTTGAGACAGCGTCTCCCTTAACCCCACCTGGCCTGAACTCACATTTAGACCAGGCTGGCCTGAACTCACAGATATCTGCCTGCTGCTTCCATTGCAGGATTAAAGGTGAACCACCATGCCCGGCAACAAATATTTTTAAAAACAACATTCTTAGGCCCGGCATGATGGCACATGCCTTTAATCCTAGCACCTGGGAGGCAGAGGCAAGCAGATTTCTGTGATTCAAGGCCAGTCTGTCTACAGAATCGATTGAGCTCCAGGCCAGCCCACTGGGGCTACAGGGAGACCCTTGTCTCAAAAAAAAAAAAAAAAAAAAAAAAAGCATAAAGAAAAATAAACAACTAAAAACAAGACTCCTTTCCAAGGTATTCTAGTTGTGAAAGGTGATATTAAGATAACTTTCCCAGACTTGGAGGAGAGCAGGTGGATCTTTGTGAGTTCAAGGCCAGCCCTGGTCTACAGAGTGAATTCCAAGACAGCTGGGGCTACAGGGAAACCTCGGTCTTGAAGAGACCAAAAAAAAAAAAGATAACTTTCACACAAACAAGACAAAAACTCAGAGTGCAAATACCAAATCCCTTAGTTTCATACCCAGCATCTAGGGCACACAATGTCATGATGTGAGCTTGGACAGTCTTGCCCCTATATCCTTGCCAATTTTAGCCCACATGGCATCTCTCCCAACAGGTGTCCTCTTATTCCACACATGTTGTGACACACAAGCATGAATACACACACACACACACACACACACACACACACACAAACTAAATGTTTCAAATTTTTTTCTTATATCTTAGTAGAAGTGTTAAACTCTGCTTAGAGTCTGGGCTGGGTGTTTCCAGTTTGTGACCTCTTATTCATGGACTGAAATAAGGGCTCACACCTATTTGCAGGAGTAGCAAAATAATTTTATTCAAAAATAAGTATAGTAATGACCAGATAGACAACAGACCACATGAGTGAAGGCACTCAAGAGTCGGGATTACTCTTTGTAACTTTCTTTTACAGAGTTCAAGAGGAGGAGGAGTTTGGCAGAAATTGATATTTTTTTTATTTCACTCAACAAATTAGGTAATCCAACCTTTTCTCGACAACATATACCCCTTCCCATAATGCACTTCATTGTAATCATATGAATTCCCAATGATTCATGGGAGTAAAGTGGTGAATAGAGGATTGTGCAAAATTTTGTTTTGAGGGGCTGGGGAGATGGTCTAGCGGTTAAGAGAGCCGACTGCTCTTGCAGAGGACCCTGGTTCGATCCCCAGCACCTACATGGCAGCCGAAAATTGTCTTTAACTACAGTTCCTGGGGAATCTAACACCATCTTCTGACCTCCGCAGCATTGCATGACACAGGTGCACAAACCTACATGCAGACAGTACATTCATACACATACGAAAATAAATAAAATAAAAATCTGCTTTGAAGACAGTTTCCCTTATTGTGCATGAACCATGAACCAGTCCAGACTAGATCAGCCCTTGCCCCAATTCATATATTGTGTTCTATTATATGTTTGGATAAGAATATGGCACACTCAAGAAGTTGCTGAGTGGAAGAACTTACTTATCTCTGTTGCTTGCAGCAGGTATCTGTGTGTCTCAATGCAGGCAGGTGGAGGTGCTATTGCCAACAGGCTTCGAGGTGCATTGTTCTGAGAAGGGAATATATCCCAAACAAGTGAAGTCCCTAGGCTCATTTGCCTCAACATCCCCCTTGAGAAACTTTTCCCCTAATTTGTTAGGGTAGCTGAGAGCAGAAAGTCAAGTCTTGGAGTTAGAGAGATGGCTCAGCTGTTAGGAACACTGGCTGCTCTTCCAGGGGACTTGGGTTTAGTTCCCACAATTTACATGATGGCTAACAATCATCTGTAATTCCAATTCTGGAGATCCAGTGCCCAATTTTGGCCTCTACAGGTATTGCATGACAAAGGTACATTTACATACATTCAGGCAAAATACTCATATAAATAAACTATAAATAAATTAATAAAAGAAAGTCATTCTTGCTGGCTGCGATGGCACATACCTTCAATCCCAGCACTCTTGAGGCAGAGGCAGGCGAATCTCTGGGAGTTTGAGTTCAGCCTGGTCTACATAGTGAGTTACAGGGCATCTGGGGCTACAGGGAGACCTTGTCTCAAAAAAAAAGAACCCTAGCCGGGCGTGGTGGTGAAGCCTTTAATCCTAGCACTTGGGAGGCAGAGGCAGATCTTTGTGAGTTCAAGGCCAGCCTGGCCTACAGAGTGAGTTCCAGGACAGCTGAGGCTACAGGGAGACCCTGTCTCGAAAACACCAAAAAAAAAAAAAAAAAAAAAAAATATCATATTAGCCGGGCCTGGTGGCACACGCCTTTAATCCTAGCACTTGGGAGGCAGAGGCAGGCGGATCTTTGTGAGATCAAGGCCATCCTGGTCTACAGAGTGAGTTCCAGGACAGCTGAAGCTACAGGGAGACCCTGCCTCAAAAAGACCAAAAAAAAAAAAAAGTGTCAGATGGAGGAAGCCAACATCTTTTTTTTTTTCACAGACTGCACTCTCTCCCTCTACTCTCTCGAAGGAGAGAAGAACGATCATCAATGGCGAGTGGCAGTTGCAGTAAAGCAAGACCAAGAGCCGGCTTCACGCTCAGGAGAGAATGCTACGTCTCCTCCTCCTCGTGGTTTCTGGTACTCTACACAGTCAGAGAAACTTCTCTAGTAACATACTATAGAAATGATCCCTGAAAGTATAGTCTTGGAAGCCAACATCTTAACAAACCAAGAATCCTCTGCATGTGTCCAGACTGATTACATGCTTTTCCCAAAAATGTATGTATATATACACACATCTTACATTAGGCATGACAAGAACAGTAGTGATCTTATGAAGTGGTCACAGACTTTGTTGTTTAGTTATATAATATTTTTATTCTATTGCCAAGGAATTTGTTTACTCTGCCAAAGAAACACATTTAGCATCTTTTAATTAGATATTCCCAATTATTAACATGTGCAAGTTTAATAGTATTCAATTAAGACCACCTGGAGGGGCTTGAGAGATGGCTCAGTGGTTAAGAGTGCAGACTGCTCTTGTAGAGGACCTGAGTTTGTTGGACTCAAACTGCTACACTCACAAAAGAAACCAACGAGGTGGCCACAGATTAATATGAAATTTATTTAATTTGCTGGTGCACCAGAACCCAATTAAGAAACCTGATGCACCTTTAATCCTAGTACTCAGGAGGCATAGGCAGGTGGATCTTTGTGAGTTCAAGGCCAGCCTTGTCTACAGAGTGAGTTCCAGGACAGCTGGGGCTACAAGGACACCTTGTCAGGAAAAGACAAAAAAATTGTTAATTTGGGGGCTGGAGAGATGGTCTAGCGGTTAAGAGCACCCACTACTCTTGCAGAGGACCTGGGTTCAATCTCCAGCACCCACATGGCACCTGAGAACCATCTTTAACTCCAGTTCCAGGGGAATCCAACACCCTCTTCTAACCGCTGCACCATTGCATGACAGACACAGATGCACAAACCTACATGCAGACAGTACATTCATACACATAAAAAGTTTTAAAAAATTATTGTGTAAAAAAAAAAAGAAAACTGATGCATCAGAGAAGCCAATTATTGATGTGTCAGGGATGCAACCCACTCCAAGCAGGGATTGGTGTGACTAAGACTGACTGTTACAGAAGCTTTTAAAGACAAAAACCACAAAGTAGAGGAATTTGGTGACATCATACAAACACAATGCAAGGCCATAGAAACACAGTGCAAGCAGTGGTGACCTTTAAGCTGATTGGTTGTGTTTAGCTGATGTTGATGACGGGAGTATTGTGATGCCATGGATTGGGGTAAGCACTTACCTGCTGTAGAGTAACCCAATGACGGGAATAGCTCGAGCCTCAAAATAGGAGATACATGTCTGGGACACTCCTTATCCTAAAATATCCACACTTGGGATGCAGCCAGACTGCAAGAGTGGCCTTCCATAGCCTGCCCAGACACTCTGTGAGGCATGCCAGATATTTGGCCCCTACCTCCTCCCAAGAACCGGTTTTGCGGAAAGCAACTTGAGTAGCCTAAGACACGGGGCTCTACCGGTAAAGACCCGACCATGGAGGCACATCACATAGCCTAAGACATGTTTCAGGACATCTGGTGCCACAGGAAGACCCTGTCTTGAAAAGACCAAAAAAAAAAAAATTTTTTTGGTAGTGACTTTCTTGTCAGTAATAGCAAATGGAATTTATCCTCTGAAGAAATAGTAGTGTAGTTATTAATTTTTTTAAATTCATTTTAAAAGTATGACTGGGAGGGCTGAAGAGATGCCTCACCAGTTCAGACCACTGACTGCTCTTGCAAAGGGACCCACATGGCTGCTAACAACTGTCCTTAATTCCAGTTCTAGGGGACTCTGACTCCCTGTTTTGACTTCCACAGCATTGCAGGACATGGGAGCACTCACATAACATGCAGGCAATATACTAATACACATTAGAGAAAAAATTATGACTAGGAAGCCAGAGATGGTGACACATGCCTTTAATCCCCAGCATTCCCAGTGGCAGAGGCAAGTGGATCTCGGAGTTCAAGGCCAGCCTGGTCTACATAGTGAGTTCCAGGACAGCTGGGGCAACAGGGAGACCAAAATGAAATAAAATAAAATAAAAAAGTAAATAAAAAGTATGACTAGGGGAAGTCATGTTAGCATATAAAATCATATGTCCTTGTTTTTATTTATTGTAATTATTCATTATTTGCATCCATTTTTATTATTTTTTCTAATCTTTTTGAGTCAGGGTCTCCTTGAAGTTCTATCTGTCCTGGAACTCACTATGTAGACCAGACTGGGTTTGAACTCATAGAGACCTGCCTGTTTCTGCCTCCCAAGTGCTGGGATTAAAGAGATGTGGCACCACACCCAGTCTTTATTCTCTCTTTTTTTTTTTTTCAAGGCAGGGTCTCACTTTAGTCCCAGATGAGCCTAGAGCTCACTCTGTAGACCAGGCTGGCCTTGTCTACAGAGATCCACCTGCTTCTGCCTCCTGAGTGCTGGGATTAAAGGTGTCTACCACCATGACAGGCCTATTCTCTTAGTTTTATTCTACAGCATTTTCTTTTTTGTGTGTATGTTCCTCAATTCATTGCTAATTACCTCTTACTTTGATAACTATGCAAACCTAACTATTCTTTTTTTTTGGTCTTTTTTTTGAGACAGGGTCTCCCTTTAGCTTCAGCTGGCCTGGAACTTGCTCTGTAGACCAGGCTGGTCTTGAACCCACAGAGATCCCCCTTGCCTCTGCCTCCCAAGTGCTAGGATTAAAGGCATGTGCCACCACGCCCAGCTACAAACCTAAATATTCTTTTTTTTTTAATTTTTATTTATTTTTTTATGTGTATGAGTGTACTGTCTGCATGTAGGTTTGTGCACCGTGTCGTGCAATGCTCCAGAAGTCAGAAGAGGGTGTTGGATTCCCCTGGAACTGGAGCCAAAGACAGTTCTCAGCCGCCATGTGGGTGCTGGGGATTGAACCCAGGTCCTCTGCAAGAGCGGTTGGTGCTCTTAACCGCTAGGCCACCTCTCCAGCCCAAACCTAACTATTCTTAACATAATATTTTAAATATGTCTGAACATTTTTATTCTTTTTGGGTTTTTTGGTCATTTTTGAGACAGGGTCTCCCTGTAGCCCCAGCTGTCCTGGAACTCACTTTGTAGACCAGGCTGGCCTTGAACTCACAAAGATCCACCTGCCTCCGCCTCCCAAGTGCTAGGATTAAAGGCGTGTGCCACCATGCCTGGCTACATCTTTTTTAATGTGTAAAATTTTTGTCCATGCTTTTATTTTTCTAGTTAACATTTATTTACATTTTAACTTTATTCATTTTTTAAAAATTTGTTATTTATTTTCGTACGTGTACAAATGTACTGTCTGCATACAGGTTTGTGCACCCATGTCGTGCAATGCCACGGAGGTCAGAAGAGGGTGTCGGATTCCCCTGGAACTGGAGTTAAAGACAGTTCTCAGCCACCATGTGGGTGCTGGGGATCAAACCCGGGTCCTCTGCAAGAGCAGTTGGTGCTCTTAACCGCTAGGCTATCTCTCCAGCCCCAACTTTATTCATTTTTTAAGCTTATGATTCTTGCTACTCATTTATTATCTAAAGCAGACTGTTTAGAACACCTGTTTCTGATTTCTGCATGATTTATACTTGTATGTGCTGGGGTGTGATGTAAAAGCCAGAGGTCGACTTTCGATCTTTTCCTCCTTTTCCTTCTTTGAACCTTGTTTTTTTGAGATTTGATCTTTCACTGCCTAGAATTTGCCACTTTCCTACTGGCTGTCTAGTGAGCCCTGTGAATCTGCCTGTTTATTTCTCCAGTGCTGGGATCCCAGACGTGCACCACTGCTTTGATGTGCTTGCTATGGGTCTGAGGTGAGACCTTCATGCTTGCACAGGAAGCCCCATTGAGCCATTATTCCAGCCCTTAAACATTTCTTTTGCTGTTCTCAGGATCAATACAGCCTGTGCTCCACCAATCACTGATCTGTGTCCTCAGTCCCTAAGCATTTCAACAGATATTAGTCATTTTTTCTATTAAATAGTGATTAGTTTTATTTTTTTGTCATTTTCTGCCTTTTATTTTTATTATTTAATTGTACAAGTAATGGATTTCATTATGATATTTTCACAAATGTTCATTGTTAGGTCTGAGATTCCCAGAATCCCAAGGGGCACACAGATGCCCACTTCCTCCAGAGGCTGTCTGCCCCAGCCCGTGAGGTCTTCAACAAGGGCCCAAGGAGAAAGTAATCTGAATGAGAGACAAACCAGACACAAGGAAGGAGACCAAGACAAGAATCTGATCAAGGTCTCAAATTTTATTTTTGTAAGGCAGTAATATATATTGGAGCAGGCAGGAGAAAACAGCCCCAGTTGGCATAGTTTAAAGCCGCTAGGTTGCTAGGACACCTAACTGCCTATTGTTCTCTGGGGAAGGTTATGGGTGGGTGAATTCCCAAGAAGAAGTGGGGTGTTCTTGTCATACGGGGCATGCTGTCCTAATAGGTTAACTATAAGCTTGGTTAGCTGCTTTGTGCTAAATGGGTGAGCCTTTGGGAAACAGAAACCTAAAGTAGCTCTAGATAGCTGTGGCAAGACTGTTGCCTAATGGCCACGGCTCCCAACAGCTGTCAATCTTCTGACCTCTTCCTCTGTACCTGAGGGCCCTGCCCATGGCTATAAATGGGTGAGCCCCAGTGGCCATCTTGCCCCTGCCTTGCTCCTGTCCCATCACTTGTTTGCAGGTGGCCTGTGCTGGCAATCCCACGTGGAAGTAAATCATGTTCCTGGAGTGACTTAAGCCTCATGTGCCTTTTATTTGGGATTCATGCCCTTTTCATAACCTAACATTCATAATAGAATTATTTACATATTTAGTACTCTCTAATATTCTCCCTCATTTTCTTCATTCTTCTTTATTAATAAAGTTCCATGTGTACATAGATAAAAAAAAGAATAGTAAAAACCTATAAGAATTACTTCAGAAAACCAAAGGAAAGGCAGAGAAGGAAAAAAAATCTTTAAAAAAAATCCTACTCAATTGCACCCCTACCTGTACAAGAGTCAACTCCAGATGGATCAAAGACCTCAACATGAAACCCCAACCTCTGGTGGCAATAGAAGAAAAAGTTGGCAGCAGAGTACAAGATATAGGTGTAGGAACAGACTTCCTAAATCAGACAGCAGCTGCTCAAGAATTAAGGTTGACAATTGACAAATGGGTCCTCATTAACTCAAAAAGCTTCTGTACATCAAAAGAAACAATCAAGGAAGTGAAGATAAAACCCACAGAATGGGAGGAAACCTTCACCACAGATACATCTGACAAAGCATCGATTTCCAGAGTACATAAACTACTCAAAAAACAAAGAAGAAAGAAAACAGGGTCTCTTCGATGTTTGCTGCTGGCTAGCGGGCCTATAAGCTTCCTGGCATTCTCCTGTCCCCACCTCCCATCTTGCCATGGAGCATTTGAATTACAGATGTGTACAACTGTATTCAGCTTTACTGGATATTCAAATTCAATTTCTCATTTTGAATAGAAATACTTTATTACCTCAGATATCTCACCAGCCCTAGTATATATTCTTTTTTTAAAATTTTATTTATTTTTGTATGTATTTGAATGTACTGTCTGCATGTAGGCTTGTGCACCCGTGTTGTGCAATGCCGAGGAGGTAAGAAGAGGGTCTTAGATTCCCCTGGAACTGGAGTTCTCCTGGAATTGGAGTTACAGACAGTTCTTAGCCACCATGTGGGTGCTGGGGATCAAACCTAGGTCCTCTGCAAGAGCAGTCAGTGCTCTCAACCACTATGCTATCTCTCCAGCCCCAATATATATTCTTTTTAAGGGCATTGTGATCCTTTCAATGAGAAATGTTCTCTATAGGCTTGTCCCACAGCCATGGTATGTATTCTTTTTAAGGACATTGTGATTATTTGAATGTGGTTATCCTGAATTTACCAGTTTGGTCAAAGAGCTGCCCAGCTGGTGCCTCTCTCCTCCTGTGCCTGGCCTATGATCAGCCAGAGCTACATAGCAGAGGGCATTACTCTCCAAGGGGCTTCACACTGCTGCTAAACACAACCAATCAGCTTAAAGATCACCACTGCTTGCATTGTGTTTCTATAGCCTTGCAATTGTGTTTGTATGATGTCACCAAATTCCTCTAGTTTGTGGTTTTTGTCTTTAAAAGCTCTCTGTAGGGGCTGGAGAGATGGCCTAGCGGTTAGGAGCGCCGACGATCTTGCAGAGGACCCGGGTTCGATCCCCAGCACCCACATGGCGGCCGAGAGCCGTCTGAAACTTCAGTTCCAGGGGAATCCGACATCCTCTTCTGACCTCCGCGGCATTGCATGACACGGGTGCACAGACTTGCATGCAGACAGTACATTCATACACATACAGAAATAAATAAAATTAATAAAATAAAAATAAAAAATAAAAGCTCTCTGTAACAGACCCTCAAGGTCACACTCATCCCTGCGTGGAGTGGGTTGTGCCCCTGACACATCAAGAATTGGCTCCCTTGATGCTTCAGTTTTCTTAATTGGGTTCTGGTGCACCAGCAAATTAAATAAATTTTGGGGGCTGGAGAGATGGCTCAGCGGTTAAGAGCACTGACTGCTTTTACAGAAGACCTGGGTTTGATCCCCAGCACCAACATGACAGCTAAGAACCATCTTTAACTCCAGTTCCAGGGGAATCTGATGCCCTCTTCTGACCTCTGTGGCATTGCATGACATGGGTGCACCAACCTACATGCAGACAGTACACTCACACACATAAAAAATAATAAATAAATAAATATAAATAAAAATAAATTTTGTATTAAATATTAAATCTGGGCTTGAGAGTTTTTCTGTGCAATTTCCGGACCCAACATCTGTGGCCCCTCATTGGTTTCTTTTGTGAGTGTGGCAGTGTGGGTTCAACAGTACTTCCAAAGGGTGGCCTGAAAGTCACAAAGACTTTTGTTTCTTTCTCTCCCATTTCCAAACCTGCTTTACTCACCAAGAGATAAAAAAGCAAACAAAAACAATTCCTTAATTGGAACCACTCAGTTTCATCTACCCAAGAATGACCCCTTTGGTTACCCTGTTCACAACCTTCAAATTCTTTATTCTGAGTGTGATATTGGATGTAAAAATTGCTATTTTCTTTTGTTTTTTTGGAAAAAAATATTTATTTATTTTCATTTTCTGTGTATGAGTGCTTTGCCTGCATGTATGTAAGTGCACCCATGTTGTACAAAAATCAGAACAGGGCATTGGGTACCCTGGACCTGGAGTTGTGGATAATTGTTAGCTGCCATGTGGGAGGTAGGAACTGAACCCAGGGCCTCTGGAAGAGGAGGTAGTGCTGTTAACAACTGAGCCATCTCTCCAGCCCTTTTAGTCCCAGCTGGCCTGGAGCTCACTATGTAGACCAGGCTGGCCTTGAACTCACAGAGATCTGCCTGCCTCTGCCTCCCAAGTGCTGGGATTAAAGGCATGCACCACCGCACCCAGCTTAAAGGTGGTTCTTAGCCACCATGTGGGAGCTGGGAATTGAACCCAGGTCCTTTGCAAGAGCAGTTGACACTCTTTTTTTTTTTTTTTTTAAAGACTAAACCATGAACAAACTCTACAAAGGTCCTCCCACTTTCTTTTTTTTGTTTTATAATTTTATTTATTTCTGTATATGTATGAATGTACTGTCTGCATGCAAGTTTGTGCACCCATGTTGTGCAATGCCTCGGAGGTCAGAAGAGGGTGTCGGATTCCCCTGGAACTGGAGTTCTCCTGGAATTGGAGTTTCAGAACCATGGAGGTTCTCAGCCGCCATGTGGGTGCTGGGGATCGAACCCGGGTCCTCTGCAAGAGCAGTCGGCGCTCTTAACTGCTAGGCCATCTCTCCAGCCCCGACACTCTTAACCACTGAGTCATCTTTCCAGCCCCCACAAATTCTTTTACTACTTGGAAATCCTGTACCTCTATTCAGAGACCAACACCTGTAACCTAGGAAAATGGACCATGAATCACAAAAGCTTACTTCTCCTCCTGTGGGAGACTTCTTTGCCAACTTTGACCTTATGGACACTTCTGATTCCTACACTCCTTTAGCCACATCCTCAAACAAAGTAACTCTGGAACTAAGCAGTGTGTGCTACTGCCAACTCCCAGGCAACTTGTGGGTCTTGACCTGTGAGGGTCAAAAATGTCAATAACCCACACTCAGGATTTAATAGGAAGGCCTGTGAGGCCAGAATCATCATTCCTTTATGTTCTATCTGTTCTCTCTCTCTTTCTCTCTTTCTCTCTTTCTCTCTCCCTCTCTCTTCCTCTCTCTCTATATAACTATTTATATCAATATATCTATATCTAATCTACCTAGCTATATAGTATGTGTGTGTGTGTTTGTGTGTGTGTGTGTGTGTGTTCAGAGTCACACTGGATCTCTGGTTTCCAATCATTACTCCCCTTTGATTCCTATTCATCTCCTCTCAGATATATTTTCCTTAATTGTGACAAATTAGACCCCGAGTTTTTTCTTTTTTTTTTTTGGTTTTTAAAAAAGGTCTCCCTATAGCCCAGCGTGCCTGGACTGAACTCACTCTGTAGACCAGGCTGGCTTGAACTCACAAGATCCGCCTGCCTCTGCCTCCCCAAGTGCTAGGATTAAAGGCGTGCACCACCACGCCTGGCCAGACCCCGAGTTTTAAACAGAAAGGTTAACTTGGCTTTATACAATATCATCAAGCTGTTCAAGTCAATTGTTAGAAAAAATGACCAATAAATATCAATTCAAGCTTCAACACCATCGCCCAGATAGATCAGTCTTGAGGAAAAGGAGTCAGATGTACTCTGTGCTCAAGTTTGCTTCCTGAGTGGTGTAACTGTGTGTTCAATAACCAAGCTTAAAGGTCAAAGGTGATTAGATGTAGAGGTAAAAGCAGCCAGTATTTTGTCCCTTTCTCCCAAGTCAGTAAGTTCCCAGGGGAACATGGTACAGTGTTGGGCCTGTGGGCCATAGAGAATGCGAGCCTACCTGTGACCACTGAAGCCTGTACTATGAGTTAGCAACCTGTTCTGGCCGGTCAGGGCATGCATTAGTAGAGTGGACTCGCATATCTCTGTACCCTGAAGGCCTACAATGACCAGATTTAACAACCGATGTGCGCGAAGATCATATCTGATTGGCAAAGCTACCCCCTCTACATACTCCTCTCCACCCTCCACCTCCTCCTCCCCCCTCATCCTCTCCCCCCATCCAATCTCCTAACCCCCTCTCCCATCCTCTCCCTCCTCCCCCTCCCGAGCTCCCGCCTTCCTATTCCATCCCCATCTCCCCCCCACCAGCAGATATAAGCCGCTTCAAAATGACTCAATCAATAAAGTGGGAGTTCCACTTACGTTGAAGAACGCCCCCCCCCCCCTCCCCGCCCACCCCCCCCACATACTCCCCCCCCCCCCCCTCCCCCACTCCCCCCCCCACGTCCCCTCCACCACTCCCCCCCCCCCCCCCCGACTTACCCCCCCCCCCCATCTCAACTCCCCACCCCGCCACAACCCCCGTGTGGTTCTTTTTGGGTCATCGACACTCGCCATCCTGCTCAGCCCCTGAGGAGAGACAGGCTGGCCTGGCTCTCCTCTCTGCCCTACCTGCTGGAGGACCTGGCAGACTGGTGCCCCATGTGAGGACGGTTTCCTTCTTGAAGTTCGCTGACGGGCCAATTGGTCTGCGGGTGAGTGTACCTCCATAAATTATGGAGAAGTCTCCTTCCAAACTTAACCCCACCCTAGAATCCCTCTGAGTTCAAGAGTAGGGACTTCAAAAGGAGAGATCGTCCCTCTGGAAGAATCTGGAAGAATTCCCCGGCGGGAGCATCGTCCCCTCGGCCTGCACGGACCCCTGTGGACACTAGCCGCACCCCCCTCAGCCTCCAAAAAAGGCCTCGGAAGGTCTGCCTCCAGGGGAGCCAGACATATTGGGCCTCCTCTGGGGTCACTCTCATCCCTGTAGGGTTGCTTTCCCCCTCAGCCTCCAAAAAAGGCCTTGGAAGTAACTCCAGACAGGGTGCCTGAGCCCTTGGCCACCCCAACCCCTTTATCCTCCCCTTGTAGCATCTCCAAATCAGTAAAGGCATGGACTAAGGATGGCTATTCAGAGAAATTGTGAGAGGAGAGCTTCCTTTCCCGTGCACTTGCCCTCTAGAGGTCTTGAAATGGGCTCAGAACCTGCCCTGCAGCCTGGGCTCTGGCCCCTAAGAGAAGCCCCGGCTTCTGCCTTCTGGCCACAGTTCAGGTGGCGAAGGTCACAGAGGCTGGATGGACAGGCTTGCCCACGGAGCAAGCAAGCTCAAGCTCTATTTGCTGCAAACCTTCCACAGAGGTGCTCATTTGCACCTTTGCATAGGCAGGCTTGGGTTGTAGAGGCGACTCTGATGTGCTTTTAAAAAGTCCTCCTAGCCGGGCGTGGTGGCGCACACCTTTAATCCTAGCACTTGGGAGGCAGAGGCAGGCGGATCTTTGTGAGTTCAAAGCCAGCCTGGTCTACAGAGTGAGTTCCAGGACAGCTGGGGCTACAGGGAGACTCTGTCTCGAAAAGACCAAAAAAAAAAAAAGTCCTCCTTAAAATTTTTTTCTGTAAATAGTGTTAAATAGTGTAAGATAGTGCTTAATTCTGCTGAAGTTTCCTTTTGTCTGCTAAACTTCCTCAAAGATCTTTTCTAGAAACCAGTCTTCTTGTAAATTCCAGGCTTGTAGAGCCTGGCTTGGTGGCCCAGGCCTTTGATCCAAGTGGATGCCTGTGAGTTCAAGGCCAGCCTAGTGTAACAGGCTGGCTCCAACTATGGACAGGCTCTGCCTTGAAAAGACCAAAGGCAAAATATAAAACTTTTCAGTGTGTCGTTGTTTGTAAATACTCTAGTTTATCTATGTTTGTTCTGTGCCCCTCTCCTGCTAAACAGCGGATGGATGGCTGGTGGGGGAGGGGCTGGCTTTACAGTATTCTGTGTTTCACTTGGAAGCATAAAGTCTCTGACAAGATTCAAGGCCAGCCTGGTCTACAGAGTGAGTTCCAGGACAGCTGGGACTACAGGGAGACCGTGTCTCAAAAAGCCCCCCCCCAAAAAAAAGTCTCTGACAAGAGCCTGGGACAGTGCTTCATCTTTCATTGTGTTTTAAAGGTGCAGATCTCACGACTTTTTTTCCTTTGTACATGTGATTGTGTATGCTTGTATGTATGTGTGTGTGTGTACATATGTGTATGGATGTATGAGTATTTTGTTTTAACCCCTATAACTTTCTGAACTTCTGTGTTTTAAAAAGGTCAACTATAATTCCCTTACAGACTCAACCTATACAAAACTTGGTTTATACCTTTTGGTGTTAATCTTTAATTGGATTTAGGGTGCATTTGTACAATTCTGAAAAGCCTCCAAGCTGGAACTGGCCCCTCCAACTTGGATGCACCTCTATTAATTAGTTAAACTTCTATGGTCATTTGTGTAATTTACTTGTCTTGTTTAAAAAATTACTGATTGTACAAATGCTGTTACAGTTAGCTACTTTATGGGTGTATGGTACCACTATCAACTACACTCCCTCAATGCCTGAGACAAAAACTAACATTGGTTCTAAGCAATAATCTTATTTTAATTTATATATAAAGTATGGTTAAATGTGTATTGTAAAACATTTAACAACTAAGTAAAGCATCTTTAAAATAGGGTTTTGTGCCAGGCCTGGAAAAAAACCACCTCCAAGGACTGAAAGGAATATGCTTGTTATAAACCCACTTTATAAGATTTATAATGATATGTTTGAAATAAGTATTATACATTTATATAGAGGTATTTCAGTAGAGATTTATACAGAAATACAAATAAATAGATATGTTAATGGACTTGATTTCTCTGAAGTCACAGTCTAGTAAAAGAAGTTTAAGGAGCTTCTTGCTGTTGTCCTAACACTAGACTCTATACCCGAGCCCTTTAACCTGTTCTCAGATAGCCTTTATGTGGTCAACTTGCTGCCTAACTTGGTAGAAGCTCATATCAGGCTGGATTAACAAAGAACCAGCCCCATCTTCCTCCAGCATCTTAGAGGGCATCAAAACATGCCTGAGTTCCTTTCAGATGGCAATAAATTGGCCAATGCACTAGCTTCCATACCCCAATGCCATAATTTAATGGAAGCCACCCAATTCCACCAACTCACACATGCTAACTGGAGGGGGCCTCAAAAACAAGTTTCCCCACGTGCCCGTTCAAGATCTAAAAAAAAATTATTTGCACTTGTAGATCCTGTCAAACTTTTATGCAGATTCCTCTGTTTCAGGCCCCTGGGTGTAACCCTCAAGTCCTTCGGCCTAATCACCTTTGGCAAATAGATGTCACACACTATGCTCCCTTTGGAAAACTTAGGTCTATCTTTGTGTCTGTGGACACCTTTTCTCGTGCCTGCTGGGCATCTGCACACATGGGCAAAAAGACTAAATATGCTATTAGCCATATGCTCCAATGCTTTGCTACCCTCGGGTTACCTGATCAAATTAAAACAGACAATGGCCCATGCTTCATAAGTAAATCTTTTATAGAATTCCTCCAAACATGGAAGATCTCACATTCTACTGGTATCCCCTATAATCCTCGTGTACAGGCTATTGTGGAAAAATTTAATCAAACCCTCAAGGCTCAATTACAAAAACAAAAGGGGGAGTCCATGCCCCCACATGATCACCATAAATATTTTAAATTTTTCCAAGGAAGACAGGCATACATCCCCTTTTTAGAAGCACTGGTCCTCATCTGTCACCTATAGCTCTATTCGGGTCAGATGGAGGGACCCACTCACCTGGGTGTGGAGGGGACCAGACCCACTCCTCACAGTGGGGAGAGGATTCACATGTATTTTCCCCCAAAACGAAAAAAGGCCCATCTGGGTGCCGGCAAGAGGCCTTAAATATCTCCCCCAACAGGGAGACAATGATAATGACCCCTCCAGGGAGTATTTCACCCCCAAGGATGGCCCCTCTGCTCTTCCCTCAGGAGCGGCCCAGGATGAAAGTGACATTGCTCCTCCTGCTGCTGGCTCTCATCCTGCCCAGTGACAGGAGACCCCAATGTGGCCAGACAATGCCTGGAAGCTGGATCTGGAATTGTCCAAAACAAAATAGAGAACTTCAAGAAAATCCCTTGTGGACTGGCTTGCTTGGCTTCCTGTCCTACCTTCTCCCTCTGCTTGGACCCCTTCTTACACTCTTCCTAATTCTTACCCTCGGGCCCTGCGTGATTTAACAAAATCACTCGATTTATCCAGGGAAGGCTAGATGCAGTAAAGTCACATCAGGTCGAGGTCTACTATCACAGGCTCGCCAGCCAGGGACCAGGGTCTTATAAATGGCCATCTTCATATGATCACCCATGTGGCCAATGATGGGTAAGACCCCAGAGAGACTGGGGCAACCTAAGACAGGACATGGAGAGGCTCTTTGCAGACCAGAGTCATAGCACCCTACGACAGGTAAGATCTTTCTGCAGTCAGTCAACCTAAGACAGGAGCCAAACCTAAACTGTTTGTATCCCAAAGACAGGTAAGACTGAGTTTGCAAGAATAGACAACCTAGGACAGGGGCTATGTTTCTCCTCCTGCATTACAAAAACAAAAGGGGGAATTGTTGGGCCTGTGGGCCCTAGAGAATGCGGCCTACTGTAACCCCCTGAGTCTGACTAGAATTTAGTGACCTGTCTCTGACTGGTCACTTCTGCATAGGAGTGACTCAGCATAGCCCAACCTGAAAATGCCTACAACCAATGTGGCAAGTTACTATTGGCCCAAAGCTACTCCCCCACCGTATCTCCTCTCCTGCCTTCCTTTCTCCACCCCTCCCACCAAGCATATATAAGCCTCTGCCTGACTCAATAAAGTGAGTTCTTGCTTTGACGAGACTCCTGACCCCCATGTGGTTCTTTTTGGGTCATCAACATTCACCATCCCACTCAGCCCCGGAGGAGAGACATGCTGGCCCAACTCTCCTCTCTGCCCTACCTGCCGGAGGACCCAGCAGTACAGCTCTTAATGGGGCCTACAGCTCTGGTAAGTCACCCACCTTCTTCATCAGTCTATGGAGATACAGATATTGAACTCTAACCAGGTTACATTCTACAGAGTGGAAGGTCAACACAGAATGAAATATTCTCAATGCATAAAAGAGAAGCAAGATCCTGATTCATGCCAACAGATGGCACACCAGGAAAAGCTCCATGAGACTACTCCCATATCTATAAGTAATGCCTAAGGACCTCAACTCAACTGATCTTAACAGTACAAAGACAAAAGTTTCAATATTGTCCTCCTACGTGGTCTTAAATATCCAAGAGCAAAGTAGCGCCAAGAAGTGAAATCATTGGTAATAATACAAAAGAAAAACATAAACTAGATTTTAAAATGGGACAAACAAGGGCTGGAGAGATGGCTTATTGGCTAAGAACACTTAATTTCTTTTACAGAGGACCTGAGTTCAGAACCAGCACCCACATCAGGCAGCTCACAACTGCCTGTAACTCCAGCTCCAAGGAACCCAGTACCCTCTACTGGCTTACTCAGGCACCTGCATACACAAGTGGCATCACACACACACACACACACACACACACACTAAATATAGCTGGGGGTGGTAGCAAATGCCTTTAATCCTAGCACTCAGGAGGCAGGGACAGGTGGATCTCTGTGAGTTCAAGGCCAGCCTGGTCTATATGGCAAGGTCCAGGCCAGCTGGGGCTACAGGGAGACCCTGTCTCAAAAAAGAAACAAACAAAAACCACTATCTATCTATCTATCGAGAGGGTTCTTTTTTTTTTTTTGAACTGTCAACAGAACTTTATTCATGGTAATGGCCAGGCAGAACTAAAGGAGCTGCATGCCCTTGCCACCCTCAGCCCTTGTTTGGACCCTACTGAAATGTGCAGACTGCCCTCCCCAATTCCAGGGCAGACAAGGAGGAATGCCATGTTCTGTGCTGTGTGGGGCATGAGGGGAGTGCATAGAAATCTGGTTGGATCTCCTGATCTCCTTGTATACCTGCAGTTCCAGAGGGGTACATGGTCCCAAAGCCAGGTGTAGCTACACCCCTGTACGCAGGTGTAAACTCCCAATCCCAGGTTTTAGATCAGATTGGGAGTCTCAAAAGATCACGACCATCAGAAGTGCTTCTAAGAACACTGAGGGATTCTATTCCCAGACCTATCAGGGCACGGGGGTTCTGGCTAGACATAAAGGTTCAAGATCATTCCAAAACAAGAAAACCAAAGATTATAAAAATCAAAATCACTCCAAGGCCCAGGAGTTGCCAAAATACTCAACTGACACTTATGTGTTATGGCTGTAGAAGTTAGAGAGAGAACAAAAAAAAAAACCCAAAAAACCAGAAGCAGAGACGGGGTAGCCCCAAGGATGGCATCTGGGTGGACCCTGGGCACTGGGCAGGCTAGAGGACAGCCCACTGCAAATAGTCTCAGGGCCCTTGCATAGTGACATACTCACCACCCTCAGCATCACAGGGCCCCGCGGAGTTCAGAGACACCTTTACCCTGTCCCACCCAGACTGGAGTCTTCCAGATCCATTTCTATGGCCTGGATGTATGGCTTGAGGCTTGGCAGAGCAGCCATCAGAGCAGAGAGGACTCGGGCCCTTACCCGGGGGGGGGGCACGCGAGGTGTTGATGCTATCCTGGTGCGCAGAGCGTGGAGGGTGGGCAGGCAAGGGGGGGGTCTTCAGAGGTAGACATTGAGGATGCCATGGAAGCAGAGTGGGCAATTGCGATGGTAGACGGGGTGCCGCATGAGGATCTCTGTGCAGGCCTGGCACAGGCACAAGTGCCGGCAGGGCAGAAGCAGCACAGTCTTGCTCTGGTCCTGGCAGATAACACACTTCTTCCTCTCCTCTTGCTCCTTCAGCAGCTTCCATTGGTCTTGCCCAGCTGCAGGCTCATCCTCATTAAGTCTCTCTCTGCCCCGGGCAGGTGTAGCTCTGATGTTCCTGACCACCTCCTCTTCTGCTTCAGTAAGAGTGTCCACAACATCCTCTCGGAGCTGGTGGTAGGATGGACGGGCTTGAAGTTGACTGAGTGCTCAGGTTGCCAGCCTCAAGGTGAGGTCTGGGTGGAACACCATCAAAGTCACTGCCAGCACACAAGCCAGCAACACCAAACCAGTGAGATTGAAAAGCACAAAGCTGGCCAGAATTTCTGTGAGTTCAAGGCCAGTCTGGTCTATATGGCAAGGTCCAGGGAGCTGGGGCTACAGGGAGACCCTGTCTCAAAAAGAAACAAACAAAAACCACTATCTATCATCTATCTATCTATCTATCTATCTATCTATCTATCTATCTATCTATCAATCTAAAGAGAGAGAGAGTTCTTAAAGGAATAATGGCACTGGGGAGGCAGAGACAGGCAGATCTTTGTGAGTTCAAGGCCAGCCTGGTCTACAAGGTGAGTTCCAGGACAGCTGGGGCTACAGGGAGACCATGTCTCGAAAAGACCAAAAAAAAAAAAAAAA
>VZQC01015396.1:3200891-3223764 GCA_009823505.1 Rhizomys pruinosus | reverse complement strand
TTCCACCCCTTGGTTCCTGGACCCATGAATTCTGGCTATAGAAGAAACAGTACCATGTAGTGGACGCTGATTCAAAGCATATACTGCTTGCTGGAGAACCTTGCCCCAGCCCTCCAGGGTATTGCTACCTAATTGGTGCTATAACTGTGTCTTGAAGAGGCCATTCCATCATTCTATCAAGCCAGCTGCTTCTGGGTGGTGGGGAACATGGTAAGACCAGTGCTGGGGCTATAGGCATGTCTGAACATGCTGAGTTTATGTGGTGCTGGGTATGGACCCCAGGGCTTCATGCATGCTAACCATGCACTCTACCAATTGAGCTATAGCCCCAGAGCCCCCAAATCAAAACTTTAATTATTTGAATATAGATCTTTCAGCCTAGCATGGTGGTGCAAACCTATCACCCCAGTACCTGATAGTTTGACGAAGGAGAACCAAGAATTCCTTTGTATCAAAAAACAATTTTAAATATATTTTTCTTAATTTTAAATTTTATTTATTTATTTGTTTGTTTGTTTATTATTTAGGTATTTTTGAGACAGGGTCTTCCTGTAGCACCAGCTGTCCTCAAACTCACTATGTAGACCAGGCTGGCCTTGAACTCACAAAGATCTGCTGCCTCTGCCTTTCAAGTGCTGGGATTAAAGGCGTGCACACCACTCCCGGCCAATTATTATTTTTATGTTATGTGTATGAGTATATTGCTTGTATGTAGGTAAGTGTACCCATGATGTGCAATGCCCTTGGAAATCACAAGAGGGAGCAAGATCCACTTAAACTGGACTTACAGATGGTTGTAGCTGTCATGCAGGTGCTGGGAATAAAACCTGAGCAGCCAGTACCGTTGAGCAATCTCTCCAGCCACTGAAAATCAATTTTTAAAAAATCATTTTATTTATTATTTATTTGTATGAGTGTTTTACCTGCATATATGTATAATGGAAATAGGAAAACACATTGGTTGGCTGCTAAAAGGCCTTGGAATGTTATGGTAATTAAGAACGTTGGAGCAGGAAGAGCTCTGAGACCTGAGAGAACTGGGGAAGGCAGATCAGAATCTTCCCCTCTGCCCCTGCAGTTACCCAGGATGTAAGTCTTTGTCTCCCAAAGCTGCCACATTCCTATAACCTTTACCCAAGATAGAAGTCTTTGCTTCCCCAGATCTCACATTCCTGTTAGCCATATGTTGCCTGTAGACCACTTACTAAGTATCACATATGTGTTATTTGGGTATTTTCTGTGTGTGTGTATTTTTAAGACAGGGTCGCCCAGCCCAGGTGGCCTGGAACTCACTCTGTAGACCAGACTGGCCTTGAACTCACAGAGATCCACCTGCCTCTGCTTCCCGAGTGCTAGGATTAAAGGCGTGCACCCCCATGCCCGGCCTGTTATTTGATTTTTGCTTGCATTCCTGACATGGGTATAAAAGGCCCTCAAAAAGCCAGGCATGGTGGCGCAAACCTTTAATCCTAGCACTTGGGAGGCAGAGGTAGGCGGATCTTTGTGAGTTCAAGGCCAGCCTGGTCTACAGAGTGAGTCCCAGGACAGCTGGGGCTACAGGGAGACCCTGTCTTGAAAAGACCAAAAAAAAAAAAAAAAAAAAACCACAAGAATTTGGCTTTATGCTTGGTGTGGTAGAGCATGCCTTGCTTTGGATTAAAGGCCTGACGCTTACACAACCCCATGCTAGTCATTGATCTTATAAACAAGAAATGTGAACATTGGGGCACACCGGGAGCAGGGATTTCTCCACATGGCTGCTGAGAGAGGTGACCATCACATTCAGCCTCATCTGTTCCTTCGAGCACTGCAATTTTAAACCTATTGTATATGCCAGGCGTGGGGCACAACCACCTTTAATCCTAGCCACTTGGGAGGCAGAGGCGTGATCTTTTTGAGTTCAAGGCCGCATCTGGTCCAGAGTGAGTTCCAGGACAGCTGGAGCTACAGGGAGCCCTGTACTCAAAAAGACCAAAAAAAAAAAAAAAATAAAAAAACCAAAAACCAAAAAACAAAAACCTAGTCTGTATACCATGGAATTAGATTTGGACCAAACTTGAAGGAATTTATAGTATTTCTAATCTTAATTTTTTTTTTTTTTTTGGTCTTTTTGAGGACAGGGTTCCCTGTAGCCCCAAGCTGTCTGGAACTCACTCTGTAGACCGGCTGGCCTTGAACTTCAAAAAGATCCACCTGCATCTGCCTCCCACGTGCTAGGATTATTAACAGGTGTGCGCCACCACGACCGGCGAAATTTATAGTATTTCTAAAACAAGATGTTCCTTTGAGGACTAGCCTACCACCCCCACTCAGAAATTACAAATATGATAAACTAAAGATTATCCCTCAAGCTCACAAAGCCAAGACAAATGAACTTGTGCTGAGTTTGGAGGATGATGACAGACTTCTGCTGAAGGAAGACAGCACATTGAGGGCTGCAGGAATTGCCAGCGAAACTGAAATTGCATTCTTCTATGAAGAAGATTATAAGAAATATAAAGCTAATCCTGTTTCATCCTGGTAAAAATGTCTCTGAGCTTCATTTTTGCATACCTGTGCTAAGCTCTTTATTCCATGAGGTAGTTTTTTGAAATTGACAAATCTTTAAAAAAAAATGTGAACATGGCTATGGACAGAGCTAAGACAAGGTGAAGCCTCAAGAAGATAGTCATGAGTCTAGAAGAGGCCTGGAATAGGCCCTTAGATATGGCCAGCTAAAGAAACAAAGGAAGCTAACGCCTGCACATTGGACTTTCAACATGCAAAACCGAGAGAAAAGTTTTCCATTTCTCTAGGTGTGATACTTGGTCTGCAGCTATGTTGGTTTGGAAATGTTATGTGTCCTCCAAAAGTTGATGTGGAGGAAGATACTTCCTAGTAGTGTGGAGGCTTGGGAACCTTTACAGGGTGGGGGTCTAGGGATGGTGCTTGGACCTTCGAAGGGATTAATGCTATTCTCCTTGAAGTGGATATGTTCCTGAGCCCTCCCTGATCTTTGGCTTCTTAAAAGTTATTGACTACTGGGTATGGTGATACATGCCTTTAATCTCAGCACTCAGGAGGCAGAGGCAGGCAGATTTCTGTGAATTCTAGGCAAGCCTGGTCTACATAGGGAGTTCTAGGCCATCTGGGGCTACAGGGAGACCTTGTCTCAAAAAGACCAAACAAAGTTATTGACTATATATGTGATCACTTCTTGGCTAGACTTCATCATACTATCTGTCATATGAACCCCAGTAGAAGAGAAAATGCCAACACCATCCAAGAAACAAATACAAGAAAAATCCCATCAATAGGGAAGCATATTAATTGTATGAAGCTGAAAATTATCAGATGTCGGGGCTGGAGAGATGGCCTAGCGGTTAAGAGCACCGACCGCTCTTACAGAAGACCCGGGTTCGATCCCCAGAACCCACATGGCAGCTGAGAATCATCTGAAACTCCAGTTCCAGGGGAATCTGACACCCTCTTCTGTCCTCCACGGCATTGCACAACACGGGTGCACACACTTGCATGCAGACAGTGCATTCATACACATACCGAAATAAATAAAATTAAATTAAAAAATTATCAGATGTGTATCCTTTTCTAATTACTTAACATATACAGGCTTCGGTTTTCTTTTTATTTAATTTGTGTGTGCACAAGCCTGTATACATGTCAAGGCTCATTGTGTGGAGATTAGAGCACAACTTGTGATCTGTTCTCTTCTGCCTCCATGTGAGTCTAACTGATGAAGGTCAGGTTTGATGACTGAAGTCACTCTACTTTGTACATTTTAAGCATGTTTTTGGCTCAAGTTTTCTTAAAGGCACCCGGATATTTTCCAAGTGAAGTTCTATGTGCAAGGCAGCTTTTTGTTTTTTGTTTTGTTTGTTTTGCCTTGTGGTTTTTGTCTCTAAATTTCCTCTCCCCTCCTCACTCTTGGGCCTAAGTTTCACACTGGAAAATGAGCTGTCTTGTCAAACAGTGCTGATTAATAAATGTGGCTGATTTAAATCTGAATTGAGTCTGTTGGGTTTTCCCAGTGGTCTTGAACTCCGTAACATTTGGAAGACCCACCTAGATAACTGGGAGACCCCAGGCCCAAAGCCATTGGTCCAGCACAGGCCTGATATAGGGGTGAGTCTGTGTGGACTCAGAGGCCCACAGGAGCCTGAGATCATGGCTGCCACAAATAAGTCACTAGTCTGTGACAGGCCCAGATGGGAGCAAGCTTTGGAATCAGAGGCCCATGGGAATCCAAGACTGTGACCACTGCAAATTCCACAAATTAGAAGCAAAATGATGCCACTTGTGACAGGACTAATGGGTGAGTTGGTATGGAAGTTCTGACATCTGGGGAGGCTTTAGGGGAGATTGACTGTGATAGCTAACCCAGCTTTCAAGGACAGAAATGTTCTCTCATCAGGAAGTATCAGGTATATGAAAGATGGCCAACATATGTCTGTGTGTGTCTGGTCTCTCTGTCTACATGGGTGCTTTGTTTGTGTTCCTTGTTTTTGTCTGGTGGATTTGAGTGTGAGAGAGCTATGGAGCCCCAGTCCAGAACCACTCACCAGGTAAAGTGAGATGAAGACCCCAAATGGATGTCTAGACCAGGTAATGGCCCTCCAAGGTTGGAGAGACAGGTGAAAGCCAGTATGGGCTGATGCCCCCACAGGAGGCTGCATACAAAGTCTGTTGGGATCCTAAGTTGGCACTGAACTCCAGTCAGGAAGGACAGAGGACCACATGATTCCAAGGTGCTGGCCCCATCTAGGTAGAACAAGAATTTAGTGGGAATAATTACAGATCAACTGTCAACTTGTGCTGTTTCCTATATGGAGATTCAGCAAGCAGGCAGATGTGGCTTATTTGGGATGGGGGTTGGGAACTTTCTTACAGGGAGACCCTGATGGCTTGGATGTCTTGCCATTTTTTTTTTTTTCTCTTCTGGAGCAACACTTTGTCTATAACCTTCATGGTTACAACTGCTTTAAACTACAGCACAAAATTGCACTTGATGAATTTCACTGCAACATAGAAAAGACATCCCCCTTTGTCACCAAATGGCAAAGCTATTTGTGACACGCCATCTTCCCCTTTACCAGGAGATATAAAGGTTTTATCTGAAAAAGCAGTTCTTCAGTCATGGACAGATAATGAGAGATCATTTCCTAATGATGGTACAGACTTTCAGGAGCACAATTCTTACAGCAGAAATTCTCTGGAAGATAATTCTTGGGTATTCCCAAGCCCTCCTAAATCAAGTGAGACAGCATTTTGGGAAATGAAAAGTAAGACTTTGCCATCATCCAATCTGCCACCCTTGCATTATTTGGATCAACATAATCAGAACTGCCTTTATAAGAATTAATTCTAATGAGATTCATGATTTGATCACAAGGACACTCTAACTCTCGGTGGTTCTCCCAGAGATTATTCTAGATGGAAATGGACTTTGATTAAAATCTTGCAGAGTTCAATATGTACATTTGCACATACTGTACCACAGTATGTAGTTGATTTTCCAGTATGAGAAGCTTCCAGCTCCGTACTCAGATACATTCTACACCCACACCCACACACACACACACACACACACACACACACACGTATATGTATAAACTAATAATCTTAAGTGTTTCCAGAAGACAGCTGTACCACTGTTAACAGTTACAATTTTTTGCTTCTCAGATAAAGAATGGAAATGGAAATTTTAAACATGGTTTTATAAAGAATGTGGAATACCTAAATATTCATTCATTAAATAAAAACAAGCCTTTAATAAAAGAAAAAAACAACTGCTTTAAAATGCCTTTTTAAGTTTTTTTAATTTAATTAATTAATTAATTTGGTTTTTTCGAGACAGGGTCTCCCTGTAGCCCCAGCTGTCCTGGAACTCACTCTGTAGACCAGGCTGGCCTTGAACTCATAGAGATCTGCCTGCCTCTGCCTCCCAAGTGCTAGGATTAAAGGCGTGTGCCACCACGCCCCGCTAAAGTGGACATTTAAACTCACCCTGTTCTCCTGGTTCCCTGCCTAGAACATGTGCCTAATTACCTCTGCCTTTACTTCTCCTTCACATGTACAAATCAAGGACTTTCTTTTCTCTGCAGCTATACTTTTTTGGGGGGGTGGGAGGATCTTTTAGATAATCCCACTAGGGCTGGAGAGATAGCCTAGCGGTTAAGAGCACCGACTGCTCTTGCAGAGGACCTGGGATCGATCCCCAGCACCCACATGGCGGCTGAGAACCGTCTGTAACTCCAGTTCCAGGAGAACTCCAGTTCCAGGGGAATCCGAGACCCTCTTCTGACCTCCTCGGCATTGTACGACATGGGTGCACAAACCTCATGCAGACAGTACATTCATACACATACAAAGATAAATAAAATAAAAAAAAAAAAGATAATCCCACTAAGGGGGGTAGCACAGTGGCCACACATATTGTCCCTGTTCAGCATGGAAGCAGCCAGTGTGATTGGTGCCCAAATTCCCTGTTTGCAACGAAGGTTACCTCCTCAGTGGGAGCAGTAATAAAAATAGAAGGTAGAGATTAACTAGGAATTTAGGGTCAAGCACCCCTTAACTGACCTGTTTCTTTCTTAGCTGAAAGCTGGAGATTTCCTGAATCTGCCAGTGAACTTATCCCTGCCAGAAACTAGAGATGCCAGATCTATCATAAAGGGGAGGTGACTATATTGTTTTGATGGAAATCAATCTTGCACCGTTAGAGAAAATGTGAAACGGCTATCAATCCAGCAGACTAAAATAAAAGAAAACTCCTCCAATTGGTACCAGTCCTTCTTTTCATGATTTTCATGGCTCACCATACTATTAATGGTCATAGCTGGGCCTCTCTTTCTCCTACTCCTTGGAGTTAACTTGGCCCTTCACTGTTAAAATACTAGCCTTGAAAACCCCATACCAACCAACAGTTCAATATGAACCAATGATTTGATTCAGATGACTTGGAGCCAGTGGGGAAATGTGATGGCTGAAGTGCCTCCACTTCGTACACTTAAAACACATTCTTAGCTCAAAGCTTCAAAGCAAATTCTAGGCAACTCCAACCCCTTCCCCCTTTCCTTGGGAATACCATATGCTTACTCAACATGGATAACACAGACATAATTAACTGCCGGTTTTGGCTTCTGTTACTTGCTTATCCTGCTTAAAGTCACCTGACATTTTCTAGGTGGATTTCTACATGCCAAAAGCACCTGTTTTTTTTTTTTTTTTTTAGTTCCTTGTGGCTTAATTTCCCCCCTACCCCCCTCCATTCTTGGAAGCAGTTTTACATTGGAAATCAGGTGGTCTTGCCAAATAGACACTGTGTCAATAAAATTTGGCTTATTTTAAATCTCCGAATTTGAGTTTTGTGGTCTTTGTGGTCTTTCTCAGTGGACTGTAACTCTGTAGCAAGGTCATCAGGCTTGGTCAAGGTCTTTACTTCCATGAAAAACCATCTCTCACCCACCAGGCCTTTCCTTTTTTTTTTTTTTTTTTTTTAAACAGGGTCTCCCTTAGTCCCAGCTGGCCTGGAGCTCACTCTGTAGACAGGGCTGGCCTTGAACTCACAGAGATCCTAAAGGCGTCTTGGGCCTTTTTAAAACATTTTATTTATTATTATTATTATTATTATTATTAATTTTTTTTTTATGTGTATGAGTGCATGCACTGTCTGCATGTAGGTTGGTGCACCCTTGTTGTGTGCCAGGGAGGTCAGAAGAGGGCATCAGATCCCCCCCCACCTCCCCCGGGGAACGAGAGTAAAAGATGGTTCTTGTTTGTTTGTTTTTTTGGTCTTTTCGAGACAGGGTCTCCCAGTAGTTCCAGCTGGCCTGGAACTCACTCTGTAGACCAGGCTGGCCTTGAACTCACTCTGTACACCAGGTTGGCCTTGAACTCACAAAGATCCGCCTGCCTCTGCCTTCCAAGTGCTAGGATTAAAGGCGAGAGCCACCACACCTGGCCTAAAGACAGTTCTTAGCTGCCATGTGGGTGCTGGGAATCCAACCAGGGTCCTCTGCAAGAGCAGTCCCTCTCCAGCCTGGGGCGTTTGTTTTTAAAAATACATTTTGTTTGCTTGTTTATGTATTTATTTTTATTTTTAGTCTTTTGAGTTAGGGGTCTCCCCACATCCTCAGCTGGCCTGGAACTCACTAAGAGACCAGGATGGCCTTGACTCATGGAGATCCCCTTGCCTCTGCCTCCCAAGTGCTGAGATTAAAGGCGTGTGTTAACCCACTTGGGTGCTGATATTAAAGGCCTGTATTAACACGCCCTGCTCATTTTATTTATTTTTATTTTTTGTGTTTGAGGATTTTTGTTGTTGTTGTTCTTTATTTTTGAGACTGGGTCTCCTATAGTTCCAGCTGTCCTGGAACTCACTCTGTAGACTAGGCTGGCCTTGAACTCACAGAGAGCCACTTGCCTCTGCCTCAGGAGCTCTGGGATCAAAGGTATGCGCCACCACGCCCTGCTTAAAGACTTCTTAGCCACCATGTGAGTGCTGGGAATTGAATCTGGGTCCTCTGCAAGAGCAGTTGGTGCTCTTAACCACTGAGCCATCTCTCCAGCCCCTGTGTTGAGTGTTTTGTGTGCATGTGCATGCAGTGTCTTCAGAGGTCAGAAGAGGGAGTCCCCTGATACTGCAGTTATAGTTGTTAGCCCCATGTGGGTGCTGGAAACTGAACATGAGTCCTTGTAGGAAAGACTTTGGTCTTAACCATTCACTGTCTTTAACTTTGGTCTTAACCATTCACTGTCTTCAGCCCAGCCTCAGGCTTTTTTTTGGTTTTGTTTTGTTAAAATTTCATAAAACTTGTTACCTTTACTTATTTATTTTGGTCTTTTTGAGATAGGGTCTCCCTGTAACCCCTGATGGCCTGGTACTTGCTATGTAACCCCAGATGGCCTGGTACTTGCTATGTAGACCGGGCTAGCCAGGAACTCCTAGAGATCCGCCTGCTTCTGTGTCAGGAGTGCTACTAATGGCGTTTGCCACCACGCCCAGGGAGATTTTTCAATTGAAACACAGTTGCAAGGAAAAATTATGCGATTCACACTATGTAGACAATAAACCCTACATTAATTACATATTGTTATAACGGCCATTTATTATCACTGCCTTACCATTGTTCTAGTTATCAGCTTTGTAAGTAACATGGAGAAACAATCAAAGTGCAGAACAATCCCATCCTTAGAACCTGCAGAGGCGGATGCAAGTTACCATGACAACAGCGCGCCCAGCCACTTCTGACCGCAGGGTGCTTGGGAAGCAAAGAGGCCTAGGCTGCGTGTTGCGTCATCACTACGCGCTCGGTAGTTTGCTAGGTGCCGTGTGGGAAGGTCCCGGCCCGGCTCCCGTCGCCGCCCGCCCGGCATTATTTTCTTCTTTCCACCTTTGTTCCACCGTGGAGCCTGCGAGGCAGTGAGTGCGGGCAGGATACTGGCGGGCGGCGCGCGGGCCGTCAGCTTCCTCCCGGCGGGGCCGCGCCGCGTCCACTTCCGGGCGGGTGCCCGCTGCGGCCTGTGCCGCTCCCCGCCTGGCTCTTTGTGTCCCCTTGGCGGTAGCGCGGGCCTGGCTGGCTGTGTGGAGTCTGCGGGCGCTCGGTGCGGCCGGCTGGCGGACGGGCGCGCGGCCGCGGGGTTTTGGGGCGCGCCGCCGCGGCCCGGGTGAGGCGGCATGAGGGGCGGCTCGCGTGGCCCGGCCGGCGGGCTATCGCGACCCAGGGAGCGCCGCGGGTTTTCCCGGAGGCAGCGGTCGGCGGCGTCTGTGCGGCCTAACAAAGCGCAGCCTAACCGCCCCGCGCCGGCATGGGTGCTCACCCCCTTCCCTCCGGGAGCCCAGGGCTGCGGCTTTGTGCTGCGCCTTGTGTTCACCGCGTCTCTTCCTTTTTTTTGTTCCCCCTTGCAGATAGTTCATTGAAAGCCCTAAGCCCCTTCGGGGTGGTGGTATCTACCAAAATGAATCTTTTCAACTTGGACCGTTTTCGCTTTGAGAAAAGGAATAAGGTTGAGGAAGCTCCCGAAGCAGCCCCTCAGCCTCCCCTACCTTCTCAGCCCGGGCCTCCTTCGCCAATTTCTCTTAGTGCTGAAGAGGAGAATGCTGAAGGGGAAGTTAGCAGGGCAAGCACCCCTGACTCAGATATAACTGAAAAAACAGGTGAGTTATGATATTGTAAACTGCTGGAGATGGCGGATTCCTGGTTACAATGTTGGACACACTGGTGCATTGTCTCCAGTTCGAAATACAGCATTGGTTCTGCCATAGGCACCAAGTACCTCCCAAATGAATTTTCAGTCTTTGTTGCTTCATTTTTTGGGGGGCGGGGTCTTTTTGAGACAGGGTCTCCCCCTAGTCCATGCTGGCCTGAAGCTCACTATGTAGATCAGGCTGGCCTTGAACTCACAGAGATCCACCTGCCTCTGCTTCCCGAGTGCTGGGACTAAAGGCGTGCGCCACCACGCCCGGCGTTGCTTCACTTTTAGTTTTTGGAATCAGCGCAGTGATGGAAGTTGAAATCAAAATTTATGGGATGATTAGGTCAGAATGTCCAATGAAAAGAACGTAGGCAATTCTCCATTGTCGAAGACCTTGAGGTGGTTAATTTGGTTAGAGGTTTTTTTTTTTCTAAATTCTTAGGAGTTTGTGAGAGGTTTTCATTCATTCTAAAATTCTATTTTTCTGGCTCTTTTTTTGTTTATTATGAGACAGGATCTGCCTGTATCCAGGCTTGGTGTGACTCTTGCTCTATGGACCCACTGGCTTTGAGCTTGCCACCTTTCACCTCTGCCTTCAGAGTGCTGGAATTGCAGCCATGTGTCACCACACCTGGCCTCTTTTCCTTTGAAACAGGATCTTGCTATGTATTCCAGCCTGCAACCCACAACCCACTACGTAGCTCAGAATGGCCTGGAACTCCAAGCAGACCACCTCCCTAGCTCACTCTCTGGGGCTGGGATTAAAGATGTGGTTATAGGCGTGAAGTGCCCCAGATGCCTTCTGTGAGCTAGAATCTTCGGGTGATTAAACATAACATCTGTGTCCAATTAAAGATGATAACTGGTTCCATCAGACATCTTGGAAATCCCTAGAATGCAACTGAGTAATTGATGTTCCTCCGGTGAATGAAGATTTGTTTTATATTATTGGAAACTGGGTCTCCTTGTAGCCCCATCTGCCCTGAAATGCCCTATGGAGAACAGGTTGTCCTAGATCTCACAGAGATCCACTTGCCTCTGCCTCCCCATGCTTGGATTTAAGGCATGATGTCCACCATGTCCAGCAAATGAAACATTTTTTTAGTCAACAGTAGCACATAGTAATGGATAAGTGGATCTGCAAATAAGTAAAAAACAAAGATTTTTGGCCGGGCATGGTGGCGCATGCCTTTAATCCTAGCACTTGGGAGGCAGAGGCAGGCGGATCTTTGTGAGTTCAAGGCCAGCCTGGTCTACAGAGTGAGTTCCAGGACAGCTGGGGCTACAGGGAGACCCTGTCTTGAAAAGGCCAAAAACAAACAAACAAACAAAAAAAAACAAAGATTTTCCAGCCAGGTGTGGTGGTACACGTTTGATCCCAGCTGAGGCAGAGGCAGAGGCAGGAAGATCTGAGTTTTAGGCCAGTCTGGTCTGCATAGCAAGTTCCAGACTAGCCAGAGCTACATAGTGAGACCTGTCTCAAAAAAAACAATGAAACACCAAAAAATTTTGGACCAGAGGTATAGCTCCATGGTAAAGCAGAGGCTGGTGAGTTCAAGGCCAGGTTGATCTGTAGTTCCAGGCCAGCTGGGGCTTCAGGAAGACTGTGTCTCAAAAATGAAAACAAACAAAAACCCCTAAAATTATAATGCTCCAATGAACAATTAACAGATGGAAAAAAAGTTATCGTGTGCCTGTCCACAGCATGCTTGTGGAGGTCGGAGGCCACTTTTCGGGGCTCCAGCTCAAGTTGCTAGATGTGCAGCACATGTGGTTCTACTTGGATGAGTCATCTATAGAATATTTGGTTTTTTTTTTTTTTATTTATTTTTTTTATGTGTATGAATGTTCTGTCTGCATCAGGTCTGTGAACCCGTGTAGTGCAATGCCGAGGAGGTCAGAAGAGGGTGTCTGATTCCCCTGGAACTGGAGTCAAAGATGGTTCTCAGCCACCATGTGGGTGCTGGGAATCGAACCCGGGTCCTCTGCAAGAACAATCGGCACTCTTAACTGCTAGGCCATCTCTCCAGTCCCCCGTTTTTGGTATTTTTGAGACAAGTTCTCTCTTTAGTCCCAGCTGGCCTGAAGCTCGCTCTGTAGACCAGGCTAGCCTTGAACTCACAGAGATCCACCTGCCTGTGCCTCCCCAGTGGTGGGATTAAAGGCCCAGCTTAAGTGGAAGGATTTTAAGCACTGAAGTTTATTTCATATTTGAAATGCATAACAAATGCTGTAGTTAATGTCTAAACATCGAGGTATGCCCTGTAACCCCAGCTGTCCTGGAACTCACTCTGTAGACCAGGGCTGGGATTAAAGGCGTGGGCCACCACGCCCAGCAGGAACCTGTTTCTAAGAGAAATAACAAGTTCAAGGCCAGTCTGTGCTATGAAATTGTACCTTAAAACAAAATGAAGCTGGGCGTGGTGGTGCACGCCTTTAATCCTAGCACTTGGGAGGCAGAGGCAGGCGGATCTTTGTGAGTTCAAGGCCAGCCCTGGTCTACAGAGCGAGTTCCAGGACAGCTAGGGCTATAGGGAGACCCTGTCTCGAAAAGACCAAAAAAAAAAATAAATAAATAAAAACAGAAACAGGTTCCTGACTAACCTAGAATTTTCTCTGTAGTGAAGCCTGGCCTTAAACTGGCAGAGGTTTATTTGTGTCTGCTTCCTGAGTGCTGGGACTAAAGGTGTGTGTCACGGGCTGCACAGATGGATGGCTCAGCCATTAAGAGCACTGACTGCTGTCACAGAGGACCCGGGTTCAGTTCCTAGCACCCACATGGTGGCTAATAACCTTCTGTAACTTCAATTCTATTTGTTACTCTAGTTCCAGGGGAATCTGATGTGGTCTTCTGATCTCCATGGGCATTCTGTTACGTGGGGGCACTTACATACATGCAGGCACTTCACTCATACACATGAAAAAAAACAAAAACAAGGTGTGTATCAACACACCCAACTTCATTTGTTTCTTCTGTAGATAATAGGCTTGGAAAGAATTGGATGAAGTTAGGATTTATTGTGCGCTTAAAAGCCTCTGCTGCTGCTTGCTGTTAAGTGCTTTGGAGAGATCTCAGCTCATCTCTGAAACTAAAAGTGTAAGCTGGATTTCTTTCTTTTTTTAATCTTTAAAAATTTTTAAAAATTTATTATTACTGTTTTTTTTTTTTTTGGTCTTTTCGAGACAGGGTCTCCCTGTAGCCCCAGCTGTCCTAGAACTCACTGCGTAGACCAGGCTGGCCTTGAACTCACAAAGATCTGCCTGCCTCTACCTCCCGAGTGCTAGGATTAATGGCGTGCACCACCACGCCCGGCTATTGTTTTTATGTGTATGAATGTACTGTCTGCATGCAGGTTGGTGCACCCATGTTGTGCAATGCCTTGGAGGTCACAGTAGGGCGTTGGATTCCCCTGGAACTGGAGTTAAAGACGGTTCTTAGCCACCTTGTGGGTGCTGGGAATGGAACCCAGGTCCTCTGCAAGAGCAGTTGGTGCTCTTAACTGCTGAGCCATCTCTCCAGCCCAAGCTGGATTTCTTTGGAATGTTTTGGTTATCAGTATTCCTAACCTGAACATTTTTTCTTTTTTTTTTTTTTACAGTTTTATAACTTTATTTGACTCTCAGCAGTTAGTTCTCATCCACATTGACTGTAGATTTTTGAATGTGGTAATGGGGACATAGGTCACCAAAATATACAGCTTGTTTGGAGAATCCTCATCCTCATTGCGTTTTCTGGACAATCGAACACAGATACGATACGTTACAGAACATTCCTTATTCCTTTGGTCAAGACAGCTTTGTTGAGCCTGGTATCAGTGCGCACATCTGGAGTGCCCATCTCCTTCATGGCAAATTTCTGGATTTCTTTGAGTGCCCGAGGGGCACGTTTCTTGAAACCCACTCCATGGATGCGCTTGTGAATGTTGGTGGTGTATTCCTGGGTCACCACCTTGTTGATGGCAGAAGGCCCTTCTTATCACCACCCTTCTTTGTGGGAGCCATTCTGCCCGGTCCAAGTTGGAAAGGAAGGGCGCAGGGATTATCCTGAATGTTTTCAGTATGGGTTTTCTATTTTTAAGTTTTTAAAAACTTATTTATTATTTTTATCTATTTATTTTTTGGTCTTTTCGAGACAGGGTCTCCCTGTAGTCCCAGCTGTCCTGGAACTCACTCGGTAGACCAGGATGGCCTTGAACTCACAAAGATCTGCCTGCCTTTGCCTCCCAAGTGCTAGGATTAAAGGCGTGCACCACCACGCCCGGCCTATTTTTATTTTCTGTGTATGAGTGCATTGCCTGCATGTGTGTAATGCACCCATGTTGTGCAGTGCCCATGGAGTCAGAAGAGGGCATCTGATTTCCCTGCAACTGGAGTTACAGATGGTTGTTAGCCACCATGTTGGGGCTGGGAATCTAACTCCAGTCTTCTGCAAGAGCAGCCAGTTTCTTAATCACCACTGAGCCATCTCTCCAGTCCTATTTTTTTTTTAAACATTAAAAAAAAATTTTTATTATTATTATTATTTTGGTCTCCCTGTAGCCCCAGCTATCCTGGAACTCACTCTGTAGACCAGGCTGGCCTTGAACTCACAAAGATTCGCCTGCCTCTGCCTCCCGAGTGCTAGGATTAAAGGCGTGTGCCACTAGGCCCAGCTATTATTTTATTTATTTATTTTTTTGGTCTTTTCGAGGCAGGGTCTCCCTGTAGTTCCAGCTGTCCTGGAACTCACTCTGTAGACCAGGCTGGCCTTGAACTCACAAAGATCCGCCTGCCTCTGCCTCCCAAGTGCTAGGATTAAAGGCGTGTGCCACCACGCCCGGCGGCCAGGCTATTATTATTTTTTTTATGTGTATGAGTGTATTGTCTGCATGTAGGTTGGTGCACTTGTGTCGTGAAATGCCTCGGAGGTCAGAAGAGGGCGTCGGATTCTCCTGGAACTGGAGTTAAAGATGGTTCTCCGCAAGAGATGTCCTCTGCAAGAGCACTTGGTGCTCTTAACTGCTGAGCCATATCTCCAGCCCTGTAATTTTAAGTTTTTTTGTTTGTTTGTTTTGTTTTGTGGGTTTTTTTTGGGGGGGGGTCTTTTTGAGACAGGGTCTCCCTGTAGCCCCAGCTGTCCTGGAACTCACTCTGGTAGACCAGGCTGGCCTTGAACTCACAAAGATCCACCTGCCTCTGCCTTCCAAGTGCTAGGATTAAAGGTGTGCGCCACCATGCCCGGCTTTGTGTGTGTGTGTGTATGTATGGGGGAGTGTCATGGCATGAGGGAGAGCAGAGGACAATTTTGGGTAATTGGTTCTGGGCTTTTACTCAATATTCAGGCTTGGTGACCAGATCCAGGACCTGCTGAACCATCTTGCTGCCCTCTTTTTTTTTTATTCTTTAAATTTTTAAATTATGTGTATGAGTAGTCTGCCTGCATATATGTAAGTGTACCACTTGCCCGCAATGCTCCCAGAGGCCAGAAGAGGGCCTGGAACTGGGAGCCATGTAGGTACTGGAAACCAAATCTGGGCTCTCTGGAAGAGCAGTCAAGTGCTCTTAAGCACTGAACTATCTCTCCAGCTTCTCTCTTCCTCTTTTTTTTTTTTTTGTTTTTTTTTCATGTGAAATATAATTTTAATTGCTTCTTTTAGGGCTGGATGAAGGTCTCTGTGAACGTGTTTGCCCAGCATGCATATTAAGGTTTGCTCTCCTGCTCTGCCAAAAACCAAAGCAAAACAGAAAAGATGGGATTTTTTTTGTTTTGTTTTTGTTTTTTTGAGACAGGGTCTCCCTGTAGCCCCAGCTGTCCTGGAACTTGCTCTGTAGACCAAGCTGGCCTTGAACTCACGGAGATAGGTCCACCTCTGCCTCCTGAGTGCTGGGATTAAAGGCAAGTGCTACCACGCCCGGCTTAAGTTTGGATTTTAATTGCTTTTCCAATAATCAGAAAGTAATTTTGCTGTACCTTTTTTTTTCCTATCAGAGGACAACCTTGCACTCCACCTTGAGATAACCTCTTTACTTTTCTGCACTCCCTTCTCCCCTCATAACACTTACAGGAATGCTAGGGTTACAGATGCTTGTACTCCTTTCTGTGGTTTCTCTTCTGGGCATTTGAACTCAGGTCCTCAGCACTTTTTACTCCCTCAGCTATTTCTCCATGCCACAAGCGTCCTTTGCTTGAGAGGGGGCCAGTATAGGGGACTGAACTTAGAGCCTCAGGTATAGGGGCTCCATCACTGAGTTATAGCCCCAGAATCTAACACCTTTCCCTCCTGATTAAAAAAAATTTTTTTTTTAAAGATTTATTTCTAATTATATGTATCTGTGTGTTAATGCAGGTGCACATGGAAAGCAGAGACATCGACTCTGCCGAGAACTAGTGTGCGTGCGTGTGCGTGTGTGTGTGTGTGTATGTGTGTGTATATGTGTGTGTGTGTGTGCACACGTGTGTGTGCACATGTGTGTTGTGAGCTACCTCTCAAAGTCAGGTCCTCTGTAAGAGTATTTTGTGCTCTTAATCACTGACCTGTCATCTATCATACTCCATCTCCTGTTACCGACTGCTGTTGCCAGCAGCTGAAACCGGCCAGCCCTCCTGGGGTCGTGGGTATTTTCTGTGGGGTTCCCTTTGGCAGGAAAACACGAGGAAGCTGATGGCTTGTAGAAATGAGAGACAGAGAAAAGTTTCCCAAATCCACAGCAACTTTATTGAACAGGGGCAGTGCTTATATAGCAGTCTTAGGAGAAGGCAGAACAAAGGATTTGGTGAAGCTTTACAATTACATATGTTACTAATAGGTCAAAACTCATACATTAACCAGAACTCATTATCTATTTCATGATTGACGAGATACGGGGCACGCAGAGCAGGAAACCAAAACATTACAAAGTTTAGTCAGGAAATGAATTTTCTTTGAAGTAAAATGTAGGAATCTTAAGATAACCTTTACCAAGGAAATAACATTTAAGAAAAAAGGAGCATCAATAGTTTTTAACATGATCAATTAGTTTTTACTTGTTAGCTCTTAATTACAAGTCATAATTGAAAAGTTACAGGACACTGAGTAGTAATTGCTATGTCACAGTAGAAGTTTCTTGGCAGTAGATATTGGCCTTATATCTCTATCCTAAATCTAGAGTAAATATATCTTAATATCCTAAGGTTAATAGTTTCTTTTAAGTTTTTATTAAAGTAAAGACCTTATTCCTATAGCATCCTAAACTATTTATTAGTTTTTTCTAACTCTCACTGCTAATCTAAAGTTTCAATCTTTACTGAGAACTAAGAGCCGTTCCACTGCTTGATTCAACTAACAGTTTTGTTTTTGTAAGACAATTGGCTGGTGTAAAGTAATTTATCTTTTGCCTAACTTTGCTGGGAGTGTCAGGACTCAGGCATTCAGTGGCTGCATAGAACTAGGAAAACTGTTTAACCTGTTCCTTTACTTAAATAGGGAAATGGGGTTGAAGAGTCTTTTTATTTTAATTGTTAAGTAGGAGTTTTTACTTTATTTTAAATGGAATGATATATTTTGTTTTTATTACACATATCACTGGAACTTGTTTTTCTTTAGAGACAGTCATAGAACCATTACCACTATATAATTGTTCTGTTTTCCAATTTGTCACAGGTCTTTGCATTGTAATGTATATTGTGAGAGAAGTCTATTTTTAAGTCTATTTCTGACTCAAGACTTACAGACCATTCTTGCTGCCAGGAAAAAGCCCTGTGCCCAAGAGAGGCATTTTAATTGCCAGTTACTGGCACATTCAAACAGTTTGTTTTGTATCTATAAGCTGGCCCTAAGAAAAGATCTTTATTGTGCTCAGTGTTATGCTAAGTCCAACACCAGGAAAACGTAATATCCTAGGAAAGCATCTCAATCTCGGGGTGATCTTAGCCGGGTATTCTGCCAGTGACCTCCAGGGGGTCCAGCCCCGCAGGACACATCTCCCCCGCCTGTTTTGAATATGATTTCTCATATTACTTTACACAAGTGACACTGGAGTGGGTGTGGCAGATGGCTCAGGTGGATGCTGCAATCTCCATTGCAGATTTTTTGACAGTCTCACATAGTTGAGGCTTGACTTCTACTTGCTGTGTAGCTGAGACTGACCCTCAGTAGGCTGTGTATATTGGCTGACATCTGTGTATATTGGCTGACCTTCAGTAGGCTGTGTATGTTTGCTGACATCTTGGGATAGTACTATAGCAGTTCATTCACAATAGAATATTAGTATCCAAGTCAGATTTAAGATGAAAATTGTATGGGTCCATCCACTGGAGTCTGGCTGACCTAGCAAGAGTCCCATGCTTGAAAGAGGCTGGAGAGATGGCTCAGTGGTTAACAGTGCCGACTGCTCTTGCCGAGGACCTGGGTTCAATTCCCAGCACCCACATGGTGGCTTTGAACCATCTTTAAACAGTGTGTGGTGGCACACGTGGATCTCTGTGTTCAAGGCCAGCCTGGTGTACATAGTTCCAGGACAGCTGGAGCTATACCAGGAGACCCTGCCTCAAAAAAGACAAAAAAAAAGTCTCTGCCCCTTCATCTCTGCCCCTCCCAGCAGCCATCTGTTGCCAGTTTCTCCAGGTGGGTGGTGCTTCTCACCCGCTTCCTCATTGATGCTGGGATTGGTCTGACTTGACCTTGCATGGGACTTGTGTGCTGTCATCATTGCTGTGACTTCATATGGTAACTGCCTAGCTGTCTGAACAACTGTCCTTGTGCTCATCTACCACCTCTGGCTCTTATCAACTTTCCACCCCTCCTGTAGTGATTCCTGAACCTTGGGAGGCAGAGTTGAGATAGGTATCTCTCTGAGGGATAAGCACTCTGTAGTGTCTTGTTCTGCATCTTAGCCAGTTGTGAGCTCTGTGTCAGCACTGTCTTTTACATTACAAAACTTGTCTGGTGAGAGTTGTAAGATGCATTAATCTATGGGTATAACAGTAGGTCATTAAGAGTTACTTTAGTGCCGGGCGTGGTGGTGCACGCCTTTAATCCTAGCACTTGGGAGGCAGAGGCAGGCGGATCTTTGTGAGTTCAAGGCTAGCCTGGTCTACAGAGTGAGTTCCAGGTCAGCTGGGATTACAGCTGGGACTACAGGGAGACCCTGTCTCGAAAAGACAAAAAAAAAAAAGTTTCTTTAATATGGTAATTAGTGGAAAACTAGTATATACGTTCTCTGCTATGTCCTGTGACCTGTCTAGCCTCAAGTTCCTAAGCCTGAAATCAGTGTCAGGCAGGTATGGACTCCTTCCTAGGAAGCAGACCTTAAACTAAAGAGTAGTTGGTTACTCCTGCCAGCCAGTTACTGCAGTTCATAGGATTCACAGCAGGGGAAGGTTGATGATTAGTTTTTCCTTCCAGTAGGTTACATAGCACTTTTCAGGCTGGAGTGTATGGACTCACACAGAATATTTGGAGATACAAATTAGACTATATAGATCACACACAGAGAGACAGAGACAGAGAGGCAAATAAGAATATTAAATTGGGGGAGGGGAAAATAAGCAGAGGTGTGGATGGGGAGGAGAGCTAAATGCCTTCAAATTACAGTGTATGAGAATCTCAAAAATTCAATAAAATGATGAAAATTGTATGTAGCTCTGAGATACTCATAAATACTATTTTTCAGCTAATTCTGTTTTTCTTTTCTTTTTTTTTTTTTTTTTTTTTTTTTTTTTTTTTTGGTCTTTTCGAGCAGGGTCTCCCCTGTAGCACCAGCTGTGTCCTGGAACTCAATGTGTAAAAAACCAGGCTGGCCTTGATGTATAAAAGATCCTCCGGCCCTCTGCCTCCGAGCGCTGGGATTAGAGATGTGCTGCATGCTTGGCCGTCTTCATTTGCTGCCACCTTTCCTCACTCACTGTTGGCACAGACACAGTTTTTGAATATGCCATCCATTGGTCTTGTCCTTTCTTCTTTCAGTTTATTGTCTTGCCAAGTCCTTTCCTGTCGATATTTACATATAAATCAGCTCCTTCATTTCATTAGGTCATTGTGAAAATGGCCTCTGTAAAATGACTTCCTGGGCTGGAGAGATAGGCTCAGTGGTTAGAGCACTGGCTTGTTTTCTATGGATAGGACCCAGGTTTGGGTTCCAGCACCACATGGCAGCTAACAAGCGTCCATGACGGCAACTTCCAGGGAATCTGATGCCCGTTCTGACCTCTGTGGACACGGCCGACATGGGTGAATTTAACATATATTCAAGGCAATACACTCATACAATAAATGTGATGTGTGTAAATAATAAAAAAGACCTTCCCCGAACAGTTTTTGTTTGGATATTGGTTTGGTCCCCTTTTTTTTTTTTAAATAGACATTTAGGCGATAGGTTTTCTCTGTAGCCCAGCTGGCCTGAACCTCACTGTGTACGTTCAGGCTGGCCTTAAACTCTGTCGCTGCCTCTCGAATGGCGAGATTCAAAGCGTGTGGCCCCCTGTAGACTTTCTGTTGAAAATGTGGGTAAACGTGAGGATTGTAACCAAGGCTTTGTGTTTGTTTTGTAAGCACTTAACATGGAGCTGCACTCTAATCCTTGTTAGCATCGTTATAGCTGTGGACACTTATGGACACTTGAAACACTTTGGCACAGACTAATGCTCATCTAATTCCAAAGTCAGCTTTTGGATTTGAGGATGTACATTTAACCTGGGGCTCTTGATTGATTAATATGCTAAAGAACAACCAGGGCCTTCCAAATGCTAAGCAGGTGCTTTACCACTGACATACCTAGACCCCTCAACTGTACTTTACTCTTTGAGAGTTATACAACAGTTGCTGGCTTATTATGTTGTTTTTTTTTGTTTTTTGTTTATTTTTTATCTTGGTTTCCTTTTCTATATTTGGGTCTCTTGAGACAGGGTCTTTTTTTTAAATTTTTTTCTCAATTTTTTTTATTTAATTTTTTTTTTAACAATAAGTAATAAGTAGTGAATACAAGCATCCTTCATGGAAAACCAATTTGTAGGCAGCTATGCCCAAACCCACACAGCCCAAGGCTCCCACCATCCAGCTGGAGGGGCTTGTATGTTACAGTCATGTTGATCAAATGAGTGAGTGTCCAGTATATATTACTGTAGTTTCACAATTCACCCCAATCACAGCCCTTACATTCTACCACGCCCCCTCTTCCACAGATTGTTCCCTAGGCTTAGAAAAGGGGCACAAGTGGGTGACAAGCAAACAGTCTACTTTCTCTGGAGATGTCGTTTTGGACTCTTGATCAGTTCAGGCTGTTTCCTTTCATGGGCTGACAGTTTGTCCAGGAATAACCTTTCAATCCTACTAATGAAGCACAAGCAGTTAGATATACATGTATTTAAATAGTACTAATTATTATGGTAGGTTACATTGGTATAGACACAGATGTTTGGGTGGTATGCTAATCCGTGAACTATATTTTTTCTGTAAAAGATGACAAGGTCTTACTGTGACTTATAACATCTCCTAACCACTAGAGGATGTAAGCTTGGCATCAGCCTTGAATTATTCCTCCAAGGAGAGAGCTACTAGCCAATTATTTTCGGGATATACAGACATATGGCTGCCACTGCTGTATAGTATTTCTGGGCGGATGAAGTGTAGCTGATGCTGGTGGAGGGGTCTTCTTGTATCCCCTGTTAGCCTGGAACTTGCTATTTAGTCCAGGCTAGCCTGGCCCACAGAGATCCACATGCTTCTGCCTCCACTGAGTGCTGGGATTAAAGGTGTGCTCCACATTGCTGGACCCCACTTGTTTCTTTTTAGTTGGCTTTTGGGATCCAAAGTGATATTGGAGAGGTTAAATAATGGCAGGGATTGCAGAGATAGCTCTCAGGTTAAGAGTGCTCACTATTCTTGAAGAGGACCTGAGTTTAGTTCCTGGCACCCATGTCAGATAGCTCATACCAGGCTGCATCTCCAGGGCATGTCCATGTACATACACACATGTACATGCACTTGCATATGTGCGTATAATTAAAAAAAAAATAAATTGTGCTGAAGAGATAGATGGCTCAGTGGTTAAGAGCACCGGCTGTTCTTGCAGAGGATCTGGGTTCCGTTCTTGGCACCCACATGAGTAACAGCTGTCTGTAACTAGTTTCAAGGGAATCCAACACCTTACCTCCATGGCCATTGCATTGCACAGGTACACTTATATAGGTACAGGCAATATAGTTATAAAAAAAAATTATTTTTAAAAATGACAGATGAGGGGCTGGAGAGATGGCCTAGCGGTTAAGAGCGCCGACCGCTCTTACAGAGGACCCGGGTTCGATCCCCAGCACCCACATGGCTGCCGAGAAACGTCTGAAACTCCAATTCCAGGAGAACTCCAGTTCCAGGGGAATCCGAGACCCTCTTCTGACCTCCGGCATTGCACGACACAGGTGCACAAACTTGCATGCAGACAGTACATTCATACACATACAGAAATAAATAAATGCCGGGTGTGGTGGCGCACGCCTTTAATCCTAGCACTTGGGAGGCAGAGGCACTCGGATCTCTGTGAGTTTGAGGCCAGCCTGGTCTACAAAGTGGGTTCCAGGACAGCCAGAGCTACAGGAAGACCCTGTCTCTAAAAGACCAAAAAAAAAAAAAGTCAGATGAGCCAGGTGTGGTGGTGCACACCTTTAATCCTAGCACTTGGGAGGCAGAGGCAGGCAGATCTCTTGAGTTCAAGGCCCGCCTGGTCTACA
>VZQC01015396.1:3156119-3196414 GCA_009823505.1 Rhizomys pruinosus | reverse complement strand
AAAAAAAAAAAAAGACAGTTCTTAGCCGCCATGTGGGTGCTGGGAATCAAACCTGGGTCCTCTGCAAGAGCAGTTGGTGCTCTTAACCACCGAGCCATCTCTCTAGCCCCAGTGGTTCACATTTCTAATTCCACCACTTGGGAGGTAGAGGCAGGAGGATCAGGAGTCAGGGTCATTTTCAGCTGTATAGAAAGTTTAAGGCCATACTGGGGTACATGAGACCCTTTTTCAAGAAATGTGTTAAGAAATATACATGTATATAAAAGGTTTGATCAAATTACTGTAGACTAGGTTGGTAATAAATAGCAGGAATTTTATTCTCATATTGGAGAATGAAAAGTCCAGTTCAAGATACCAGCAGATGCCCTGTTGGGGAATGGCTACTTGGGGCTGTCTTTTGGCTGGAATGTCACATAGGAGATTCAGCATCAGTCTGTTTTCTAACCCGTCAAATGTCAAGTATCTGGACACCATCGTGTACAGCCTTAAAGTTTCTGCCTATTAGCTAGATGTGGTGCTCCATGTCTATAATTCCAGCCCTGGGAAAGCTGAGGGAGGACTTCATAAGTTGGGGCCAACTTGGATTATGGTAGTGGGACTGTTTCAAATAAAAGATTTAGACAAATCAGTGGTGCAGGAGCGTAGATATTGAGAATATAACACCTAACTTGTGTGCCACAGAAGAATTTTACATTTTTTATGGTTAATTTGTTTTTTTTTTTATTGTTAATTACTTTTATTTTTATTTTTTGCAGTGCTAGAGATTCAGTGTAGGCCTTGCACATTTCTACATGAGCATTCTACATGAGCATTGTACATGAGCTTCTCCTTGCACATTTCTACTGTAGCATTCTACATGAGCTTCTCCCTGCACATTTCTACATGAGCATTCTACTCTGAGCGTCTCCCTGCCTCTGGTCATTCTTTATTGAAGATATTTGGGTTTTAGCCAGATAAGCATACCACATATCCTGGTCATTTTGATTTATTTTCATTTTTTATGTGTCTGAATGTTTTGTTTGCATGTGTGTAAGTGCACCGTGTTGTGCAATGTCTGCAGAGCTCAGAAGAGGGCATCAGTTCTCCTGGAACTGGAGTTAGGGACGGTCGGTTGTTAGCTGCCCTGAGGATACCTGGGATCAAACTCGGGTCCTCTGCAAGAGCAGCCATTGCTGTCAACTGCTGAGCCACCTCTGCAGTCCCCACATCCCAGTCATCTGAATAATTTGTTGTTGGTTTCCTATCTCTATTGTTTCCTAAGCTCCCGGCGTCATGAGGACGTGCGGTGGGGCTCAGGCAGCATGGTTTTGTTCTTTTTTTTTTTTTCTTCTATTTTTTTTTTCCATTTTTTAACAATAAGTAATAATTTATGAGTACAAGCATCCTTCATGTAAAACCAATTTGCAAGCAGTTGTGTCCAAACCCACTCAGCCCAAGGGTCCCACCATCCAGCTAGGGGTCTTGTATGTGCAATCAAGTTGATCAAATAAGTGTCCAGTCTATTTTGCTGTAGTTTCACCATTCACCCCAATCGCAGCCTTTACATTCTACCACGGTTTTGTTCTTTTTAATATTTTTATTGATTCTTTCAGACTTTCATAGACTGTATTTTGATCATATTTATACTTCTCCCATCCACTTCCACCTACACTGTACTACCCACCAGCTTCATGTCCTCTATTATTTATTTTATTTTATTATTATTATTTAAAGCCTTATCAAGTCTTAATTTGTGTTCTTCAAATGCTGAGTATCGGGTTCATCCTTTGGAGCCTGGTCAGCCTACCTGGTGTCACTTTCAAACTGGCTCTTCCATTCCCAGCAGTTTTCAATTGCCAGTAGTTCCTTAGCTAGGATTGGGACTTCTTGCCTACCTTCCCGTCCCTTCCCTCCCACCATGTTGGGGTTTTTGTCTGGCCTGAGCTTTCATGGTATCACAGTTGCTGTGAGTTTATATGTGCAGTTACCCTGCTGCCTGGAAAATCCTTTCTTGTAATCTCATCCTCTACCCCTGGCTCTTAGAATCTGCAAATGTCCCTGAGCCTTGGAGGAGAGGGTCCCATTTAGGGCGGGGCACTCCTCAGTTTCTTATTTTTGCACATTGACAAGTTGTGGGTCTCTTGTGTTAATATTTCTTTTTTTTTTAAAGGATTCGAGGTCTTTTGGGGGAGTTGTCTCTTTTTTAAATTTTTATTTATTTTTGTATGTGTATGAATGTACTGTCTGCATGTAGGTTTGTGCACTCGTGTCACGCAATGCTGTGGAGGTCAGAATAGGGTCTCAGATTCCCCTGGAACTGGAGTTCTGGAATTGGAGTTACAAATGGTTCTCAGCCGCCATGTGGGTGCTGGGGATTGAACCCGGGTCCTCTGCAAGAGCAGTTGGTGCTCTTAACCACTAGGCTATCTCTCCAGCCCCAAGGGTCTCTTGTGTTAATCATCTTCAGCAAGAAGGATCTTCTCAGGCCTGGCATGGCACATGCCTTTAATCTTGGCACTTGAAAGGCAGAGGCAGGTGGAGCTCTGTGAGTTTAAGGCCAGCCTGGCTTATATAGTGAATTCTAAGCCAGTTAGGGGTACATAGTAAGATCCAGTCTTAAAGAAAGAAAGAGATGGAAAAGAAAAATAGAGATGGAGCCTCTCTGCTAAGAGTTGAGAAGTATACTAATCTGTGGGTATAATGATATTATTAAGGTGTCGTTACTACTACATTCATTTAACAGAATAATAGGAATAGATTCTCTTTAATGGTCACTTGACTAGCCAAAGGTTCTTGGGCCCTGATAACAGAGCAAGGTATGGGACCTATCTGGTGAGTTGGGCAGAAAGTGGTTGGTAACTTCCATAGCATTTGTGTTACTGTTGCATAGGGTGCACAGCTGAGTAAGGGTGAAGATTACTTTTATTTTTCAGTAGCATGTATAGGACCTTCAGGCACTGTGAAAGCTGGCCAGTAGAGATGAAGCCTTGAGGTTAGTACTGGCTTAGTTTCTTCATGTTTGTTTTATGTAGTCACTCCAGCAGTAAGCTTTCAACTTGTGGTGGGTAAGCAAGAGCAATGGTAATAGCATTGTTTGAGGGTCTATGGGACAGTCACGTCTGAAAAGAGAGACTATTTCTGCTAATGGGTTTTTTATTTGCTAGCTTGTTCTTTTTGGTAGGACCATTGTTCCTTCTATTATAGGTAACTCCATTTAAAGGCTGTTTATATATATTGTGTGTGGGGGTCTCCCTGCTGCCCCAGTTGGCCTGGAACTCCATATGTAGACCAGGCTGGCCTTGAACTCACAACAGTTCTGTCTGCCTCTGCCTCCTGAGTGCTGGGATTAAAGGCGTTTGCTACCACATCTGGCTGTATATGTATATATTTTAAGAAAATTCAATAGTACTAGGTTTCCATGTGACTTTTTTTGTGTTTTTTTGGGTTTTTTTTGGTCTTTTCGAGACAGGGTCTCCCTGTAGCCCCAGCTGTCCTGGAACTCTGTAGACCAGGCTGGCCTTGAACTCACAAAGATCCACCTGCCTCTGCCTCCCGAGTGCTAGGATTAAAGGCGTGGGACACCACGCCCGGCAGCTTGGTCAGCTGTATAGAACCTTACATACTTGCTGCTATCCCCACTCTCACAAACATAGCTGGGGTTATATAGCCTGTGCATCAGCACAGACAGGTTCAGTCAAGAGATACATTTGCACATTTTCTTGGCTACCACTCAAATTAAAAATCAACACTGAACTGGCTACCTACCATGTCACCTGGCAGCTGAACTGAGAATACTTCTTATATTTCATTCACTCACACATCAAAAGAGAGTGGCCCCACTCAGTTGGGTTTATGAATAAACAAAGATACAAATATTTTCCCAACAAAGGTGAGATTAGATATCCCTACCAAGAAATAGCATCACTGATGTAACTAACTCCAGATGCCTGGGTTCCATGGCAAACACAACAATATGAATAACCAAGATGGTATGTCTCCTCCTCCTATCGTAATGTCCCTTCAAAGAAAGCAACCTAGGTGATGCACAAGACAAGGATTTCAAAATAGAAATTATAACTGTAGAAGGAACTCAAGAGGATATGAATAAAAGATGGAATGAAGCCCTTGAATGCACAGTTGAGTGAAGTAAATTAAACAATTGATATGAAACTATAATTTAGTGAAGAGAGATTTTATGAAGAAAAGCCAAATTGATATAAAACTCAAAAAACTTAGGAAATCAGACCAAAAGCATAGGAGAACGTCTTACCAATGGATTGGATCAAGTGGAAGAGAGAATATCAGAACTTTAAGACAAGGTAGAGGAAATGAGTCATTCAAAGGAAATAGTAAATTAAAATAACCAAGAAATGGAACATGCAAGAACTCCGGGATACAGTAAAAAGACCAAATGTACAGAGCTGGGCGTGGTGGCGCATGCCTTTAATCCTATCACTTGGGAGGCAGAGGCAGGTGGCGGATCTTTGAGTTCAAGGCCAGCCTGGTCTACAGAGTGAGTTCCAGGACAGCTGGGGCTACAGGGAAACCCTCTCTCAAAAAGACCAAATGTACAAATAATATGTATAGAAGGAGAAGAAACTCAGGTCAAAGAAATATTTTCAACAAAATCATGGAGGAAGATGTCTCAAATCTAAGGAAAGAGATGCCTCTCAGGTACAAAAAGCATACAGTACACTAAGTAGATAGGACCAGAAAAGAAACGGTACACATTATGTAATAGTGAAAACATTAAATATACAGAACAAAGAAAAGGTATTAAAATCTGGGAGAAAAATGAAGTCATTTATAAAGGCAGGTTCATCAGCGTAGACTTTTCAGTGGAGACTTGAAAGCCAGGAGGCCTTGGACCAGTGCCATATAAGTCATAAAAGAACATAGATACCAGCCTAGGCCTCTGTATCCAGCAAAGCTGTCAGCTTTGTAGTCAAAGGAGAAAGAAAAAATTTCTGATAAAGCCATGGTTGAGGAACTTATTTCCACAGAGCCAGCTCTGAAAGGGAGACTTGAACCGTTTGGTCTGAAGAGAAGGTGAAATACACCCAGGAGAGCATCACAGGAGAGTATCAGGAATAAACAATGCAAGAACAGTTAACCAAAAGTCTAAGAAAACACCAGCATAACAGGAATTAATAAACATTGGCCAATAACAACTCTCAATATTGATGGTCTCAATTTCTCAATAAAAAGACATTGATGCGTGGTGTGGTGGCTGTGCCAGAGTGGCTCTATCACTTAACAACCCACAGTACTTTGGATTCCAGTTTCTCCATATTATTTTTATTTTTTTATTTTTTATTTTTTTTTGGTCTTTTTGAGACAGGGTCTCCCTGTAGCTCCAGCTGTCCTGGAACTCACTCTGTAGACCAGGCTGGCCTTGAACTCACAAAGATCCTCCTGCCTCTGCCAAGTGCTAGGATTAAAGGCACGCGCCACCACCCCTGGCGTTTTTTTATTTTTTAAAATAGTTTTTATCCTTTGATCCCACCACTCAGGAGGCAGAGGCAGGTGGATCTCTGAGTTCAAAGCCAGCCTGCCTGGTCTACTTAGTGTGCTCCAGGCCAGCTGGGACTTAAAGGAGACCCTGTCTCAAAAATACCAAAGAAAAAATAAAGTACATATATACACACACACACAGTCACACACTCATACACGCGTATGAGTGTATTGTCTGTATGTGTAAGTGTACCTGTATCGTGCAATGTCCACAGAAGTCAGAAGAAAGCATTTGAGTACCCTGGAACTGGATTTACTGACTGTTGTTAGCTACTTTGTGACTGCTAGAAATTGAATCTGGGTCCTCTGTAAGAGCAGTCATTGCTCTTAACTGCTGAGCCATCTCTTCAGCCCTCCGTTTTCTCCATATTCCTACAGTTATTTTCAGTTTTTGTTTTGGTGCAAGGGATTGAACCCAGGCTGTATATAGCTACAACCCTGGTTTTCTGTTTTACGTCCCCTGCCCCCATGGGGGTTTGTTTTGTTTCACTTTAGGGTGGCTTTGGATAACTCAGGGCAGTCCTGTTCCCTCAGACTTGTGTAATCAGGATAGCATCATTCTGCCTGTGGGCTGTATCTTTATCCATTCCTTAGGGAGAATAAGAGAAGCTATGGAGCAGATCCAAATTTCTCCATTAAAAAAGGAAATTGGAAGCCAGGTGTGGTGGTGCACGCCTTTGATCCTAGCACTTGGGAGGCAGAGGCAGGCAGATCTTTGTGAGTTCAAGGCCAGCCTGGTCTACAGAGTGAGTTCCAGGACAGCTGGGGCTACAAGGAGACCCAGTCTCAAAAAGACCGGGGGAAAAAAAAAAAAAGCAAATTGGGATTGTGATTCAGGGTCGAATCAAGAGCATCAGGAGGTGAAGGCTATCCTTGGTCCCCACCCCAGCCCCAATCAAGGCTCCCTCTACCAGGTGTGTCAAGTTGACAACAAAAGCTAGCTAGCACAATCTCCTTTCCCCAAATTTTAATTCAAATTTTTTTTTGGTCTTTTTGAGACAGGGTCTCCCTGTAGCCCCAGCTGTACTGGAACTCACTCTGTAGATGAGGGTCGTTTGTTTTTCTGGGACTGTGTTACTTTACTCAGCATGTTATTTTCTAGCTCCATCCATTTACTTGCTAAGCTCATGATGCCATCTTTCTTTACTGCTGCATAGAACTCTATTGTGTAGATGTACCACATTTTCTCTATCCACTCATCAGTTGAGGAGCACTTGGGTTGGTTCCAGCTGTTTGCTATTGTGAAGAGAGCTGCAATAAACATGGCTGTGCATGTATCTCTGTGGTAAGATGAGTCTTGTGGGTACATACCCAGGAGTGGTATGGCTGGGTCAGGTGGCAAGTTCATTCCGAGTCCTCCAAGGGTTCTCCACACTGCTTTCCATAGTGGCCGTATGAGTTTACATTCCCACCAGCAGTGGATGAGTGTTCTTCTTTCCCCACAACCTCTCCGGCACTTGGTATCATTTGTTTTCTGATCCTAGCCAGTCTTACTGGAGTAAGATGATATCTTAAAGTGGTTTTAATTTGCATTTCCTTAATTATTAGTGACGTTGAACACTTCTTAAGATGTTTCTCAGCCATCTCTAATTCCTCACTTGTGAAGTCTCTGTTCAACTCTTTGCTCCATCTATTGAGTGGGTCATTTGTTTTCTTTCTTCTTTGTTTTTTGAGTAGTTTATATATTCTGGAAATCAATGCTTTGTCAGATGTTTCTGAGGTGAAGGTTTCCTCCCACTCTGGGTTTTCTCTTCACTTCCTTGATTGTTTCTTTTGATGTACAGATGCTTTTGAGTTTGATGAGGTCCCATTTGTCAGTTGTCCATCTTATTCCTGTGCAGCTGTTGTCTGATGTAGGAAGTCTTTTCTTCTTGGCTCTGCCTTGTAGTCTGATGCCAACTTTTTCTTGTTGGCCTTTCCGAGTTTGGGGTTGTTTCTCAAATGTTTTGGTTTTCTAAGTAAGATTTCATTGACCTCCATCTACTTTCAAAGTACAGTTAATGGCCTGTGATGAAGAGTTTTCCCTGGATCAAGGTCAAATAAATTGTCACAGTAACACTAAGATTTTACTTGATCTTGCCAGTATATTGATAGTGGCATTGATGGTGAAAAAAGCAGGATAAATAGCCAGGTAACACATGCCCAACCAGTTCCCAACTGCTCCAGAGATTGAGGTAGGATTAAGATCAGGATGGGCAACAGAAGGAAACCACATGTAAAAACGAAGTATGATCAAGGCAAGGCCCCAGACTCTTGTAGGGTCGGGGTTCGTAGTTTTTGGGTGTGGTGGAGGTTGCTGCCTTCCTGGGCAGGTGGCTTCTGGCCTGTGTGGCTTGCTTGCTCTCAAGCCGCATAGTTGCCTTCTTAGACTGCGTAACATGCTTTACAGCATGCAAGCGCTCTACAATGATCACCTTGGTAATAAGCACTTTCTTGGGAGAGCGCGAGGAAAACCAGCCCCTTCCCCCCCCCAGTTCTTTTTTTTTCTGTATTGGTCTAGTTTCAAAGACAGGGTCTGCTTGTAGGTCCCAGCTCGTTCCTGGAACATCGCTTCTGTAGACCAGGGGCTGGCCTTGAACTCCACAAAGATCTGCTGCTTCTGCCTCCCAGATGACTAGGATTGCATTTTTAAAGGTTCGTGCGCCACCACTTTTATTCTTGATTATTTTGTTACTCATTTTCTTTGCTGCTTCATGACTTTGAAACAGATCAAAATCTCCGTCCTTTTGGGTTTCCGTTCCCTGACGTCTATCTTCTTGGCCCATATTGTGGCTGCCCATTTTGAATTGATGTCTGCCTTTTCCCAGGCTTTTTGTACATAGTTCTGGTGGACACTGTGTGGGAACTTGAGGATGAAGTCAGTGAGCTGCATGCATTTGAAAGGCATGGCCTGCCTCTTAACTCCAGTGCCAGGTCCATCAACCAAGCCCTGTTCCAATCAATAACATCTATAATAACATCTACAGTCGAAACCAGCTTTCCAGTACGAGGCCCAAAGGAGACACAGCCACCCGGTCAACTGCCGTGAAGTACCTGAGCACCATGTCGGCGGCTTTGAGCTAGAAGCTCCCCCCCCCCCTTTTTTTTTTTTGGTCTTTTTTGGAGGGACATAAGGTCTCCTATAGCACCAGCTGTCCTGGAACTCACTATGTAGACCAGGCTGGCCTTGAACTCCCAGAGATCCACCTGCCTCTGCCTCCTGAGTGCTGGGATTAAAGGTGTACCCTACCACTCCCACCCTGTGGGTGCTGGGAGTCAAATCCAGGTCCTCTGCAAGAGCAATCAGTGCTCTTAACTGCTGAGCCATCTCTCCAGCCCTTAGAAGCAAGCCCCTTTGTAACTACTCATTTCTTTTAAGGTTGGCAAGGTCACTCAGTGGGTAAAGGCATGTGATGCCAAGCTGGGCAAGCTGAGTTCAATTCCTAGGACTCATGTGGTCGAAGGGGAGAACTGACTTGTGAGAATGGGTCTGACTTGTACGTGTGCACTTTTTTTTTTTTTTGAGATAGGGTTTCTCTATAGCCCCAGCTGGTCTGGAACTCACTATGTGGACCAGGCTGGCCTTAAATTCACAGAGATCCGCCTGCCTCTGCCTCCTGAGTGCTAGGATTAAAGGCGTGCACCACCACGCTCCGCTTAAAGACAGTTCTTAGTTGACATGTGGGTGCTGGGAATTGAACCTGGGTCCTCTGCAAGAGCAGTTGGCTCTCTTAACCCTAAGCCATATCCCTAGCCCTTCCTGTTTACTTTGATGCATGTTCACCTATAGACACAAATAAATCTTATAAAATAAAATAAAAAAGCTGTTAAACTCATGGATTTAAAGTCAATCTCTTGCCATAGTACAGTGGCTCTCTCTGAGAAAAGTGTTTGAAGTTTCTAGTCACTTTTTTATAGAACACCATTACTATGATTAGAGTTTTGAAGTGGTCTCACTCTGTAACCTTGGCTGCCCTGGAACTCATTGCCCGGAAAGTATGGCAGTCCTGCTGCCACTCCTACTCCGTGCTGGGATGGAGGCGTTTACCACAGTGCTCTGTCACGTTTTCTTGAAAGCATAACTGGCAGACTTGTATATACTTACATTTTTGGTATCTCAGCATGATCAAAGTGATGATCTCATGCATGATCACCTAGCAAAACAGCACAGGTCTTGTCAGCAATAGAATATTTAGTTTGCAAAGGAAAGCTGGAACTTTGGAATGCTAATATACTAGTATATACAACTAGAAGTAAACAAATAAAACATACAAATACTTAGACATTTCTTTTATTTTTGGTCTTTTCGAGACAGGGTCTCCCTGTAGTCCCAGCTGTCCTGGAACTCGCTCTGTAGACCAGGCCGGCCTTGAACTCAAAAAGATCCGCCTGCCTCTGCCTCCCAAGTGCTAGGATTAAAGGCGTGTGCCACCACGCCTGGCTATACTTAGACAATTCTAAAGAAATTAGTGGTGATATTAACAAATGTTTTGTGATATAATATGAAACATTTGAAAGATATGCATTAATCACAAGTCACATATTGCAAAATAATACAAGAACTAGAGTCATTAAAATGTAGACTGAAGCCGGGCATGGTGGCATACGCCTTTCATCCCAGTACTGGGGAGGCAAAGGCAGGCAGATCTTTGTGAGTTCAAGGCCAGCCTGGTTTACAGAGCGAGTTCCAGGACAGCTGGGGCTACAGAGAGATCTTGTCTCGAAAAGACCAAAAAAAAAAAAAAAATGTGGACTGAATTAGTTGAAGAAACTACCTGTTGGGCCCTTGCTGCCAAGGCTGATGACCTGAGTTCAATCCCTAGCAGGCACATGATGGAAGAACCAGCTCCTGCAAGTTTTCTTACCTCTGTGTTTACATTGTGGTATATACACCTCCTTCATATAGACACATATAATAAAAAAGTTAAACTGCTTGTTTAACAAAAATTTACTTAAGTTGTTCAGAATACCTTTTTCTTCTTTCTTTTGCAGAAGATTCTAGTGTTCCAGAACCTCCAGACAGTGAAAGAAAAGCAAGTGTATCATGTTTCCAAAACCAAAGAGGAATACAGTATATTGACTTGTCTTCTGATAGTGAAGATGTTGTTTCCCCAAATTGCTCCAGTACAGTGCAAGAGAAAAAATACAACAGAGACACAGTGATTATTGTGTAAGCCACTTGATGTTTATTTTGCATGTACTAGACAGTGTCAGAAATTATACATAATTTGAAATATTTGACTTTTTTTTATCATTATTCATCTGTATCTTGGTTACTTTTCCTGTATATTCATGTTTTATAAGAAAAAGATTTTCAATAAAAGGTTTAGAAACAGGGTCTCTCTATAGCCCTAGGTGTCTTGGACCTCCCTATGTAGACTCCCAGAATTCTGCCTGCCTCTGCCTTCCAAGTGCTGGGATTAAAGGTGAATGTCACCATACCTGGCTCAATAAAAGGTTTAACCAGAAATATATTTCATATTTTTAACCTTCCATAGATAAGGAAATGAATTTTAACCTTTATCTTTGGTCATTTTTTAATTGCTTTGTGATTTGTTTTTGAGTCCATGAATTTGAGATCTTTTACATTCTATGAACTGGGTAGTGTTTTTTGTTTAGGAAGATAGTAATGAGCAAATCAGTACCATGTTCCTATTCTTAAGAAGTCTCTAGTTAGAAAGATAAGCAATAAAGTATACTGCATGTTAAAGACAAATTATTACAGGGAAAAGAGAAGGGAAATAGGGACTTCTGGACCTCCATGGCTTCTAAAGAGTGGTGGGAAGGCTTCATTTAGAAGGTGGTGTTAGAGCAAAGACCCACAGGGGATGCCAAAAATCTGAGGCATTGGGAATAACATGTTCAATGACTCCGAGGTAGTAGTGTGTCTGATGTTGCTAAGAAAAGTAGAGAGGTGGCTCAGTGGCTTAAAAGCACTTGCTACTCTTGTGGAGGACCACAATTTGGTAAAAAAAAAAAAAGTAGGAGGCAAGTCTTTGGTTGAAGGACTTAGGTCACAGTATAAAAAATAAGGTAGAGGAGGCTCCTCCTTATGTTAAGCTCATAGGCACTTACTTTGGCACTTCTTGGTTTTTATTGTTTTTGTTTGCGTTTAGGGACAGTGTCTCCTGTGCCTAGGTTGGCCTTGAACTTAATATGCTTTTGAGGCTGGATTTTAATTTGTGATCCCCCCCTATGCTGATGACAGGCATTTACCAACACTTCTGGCTTGCTTTGCATTCTGAGTAAGATAGGAAGTCCACAGAGAATATTTAGCAGAGGTAAAGTGATCTTAGATATTTAAAAGGTCTTTTGTGGGGGCTGGAGAGATGGCTCAGCAGTTAAGAGTGGCGACTGCTCTTGCAGAGGACCTGGGTTCAATTCCCAGCATCCACATGTTGGCTAAGAACCGTGTTTAACTCCAGTTCCAGGGGAATCTGATGCCCTCTTCTGACCTCCACGGCATTGCACGACATGGGTGCACCAACCTACATGCAGACAGTACATTCATACACGTAAAAAAATAAAAAAAAGCTGGGCATGGTGGCACACACCTTTAATTCTAGCACTTGGGAGGCAGAGGCAGGAGGATCTTTGTGAGTTCAAGGCCAGCCTGGTCTACAGAGCGAATTCCAGGACAGCTGGGGCTACAGGGAGACCCTGTTTTGAAAAGACAAAAAAATAAAAATAAACCAAAAAACAAAAAACAAAAATGTGAAGAGGGATCTCTATGGAGTTAGATTAGTGCCGGCCTGAGAATGGGCCTGACTGCACANAAAAAAAAAAAAAAAAAAAAAAAAAAAAAAGGATTCAGATGGCTCCATCCTATGGAATTGGAAAGTAGTAGTTACTTTGAAGGAAGAAGTGAGAGAATTTGTTATTTTCACGTAGGTTGAGAGAGAAAGGTGTCAGGGGTTCACCTTATTATCGGCCTGAAAAAGTATGGAATTTCCTTTTACTGAGAAAGAAAGACTTGTGATGGGGGAATACTGTTAGACAGCAGTAATTCAGCCTTAACTATAGTGACTGAGGAAACTCCTAGACATCTAAGTAAAGATATCATCTAGGTAGCTGTGTTTGTAACTTTTGAATTGAGTTGTGGAGAGAAGTCTAGGTGGTGTATCCAAGAGTCCTATGAATATTGATCTCTACTACTACCTACTTAGCTGCTGTCCTTTATCTGTCATATCTGTCTATCCTCTGTCTTGTCGTGCTGGGGATCAAACTCAGGGCCTGTACATGTTAGACAACTGTTCATCCACTTTCCAAGCCCTTGTTTGTTAATGTTGTTGTTGTTATTTTTTCTAATTTTTTTTTTTATGTGTATGAATGTACTGTCTGCATGTAGATTTGTGCACCCATATCGTGCAATGCGGAGGAGGTCAGAAGAGGGTGTCGGATTCCCCTGGAACTGGAGCTCTCCTGGAATTGGAGTTACAGACGGTTCTCAGCTGCCATGGCTGTGGGTGCTGGGGATCGAACCTGGGTCCTCTGCAAGAGCAATCGGTCCTTATAACCCCTAGGCCATCTCTCCAGCCCCTGTGGTTGTTATTATTATTATTATTATTATTTTGGTATTTTTGAGACAGGATCCTCCTGTAGCCCCAACTGTCCTGGAACTCGCTGTGTAGACCAGGCTGGCCTTGAGCTCACAGAGATCCGCCTGCCTCTGCCTCCCAAGCACTGGAATCAAAGGTGTGCACCACAACGCCTGACTCATTATTTTTATTATTATTAGATTTTTTGACACAGGGTCTTCCTTTATCCTTAGCTGGCCTGGAACTCCCTATGTAGATCAGGCTGATCTCAAACTCACAGAGATCCACCTGCCTCTGCCTCCCAAGTGTTGGGATTAAAGGCAGGTGCCACCATGCTCAGGTGTTATTGTTTTTTAAAATATTTATTTGTTTATTCATTTATTTATTTTATTTGTTTATTTATTTTACGTGTATGTGTTTCGCCTGTGTGTATATATGTAAGTGCATCTGTGTCGTACAAACCCTGTGGAAGCCAGAAGAGGGCTGGAATTGGAGTTAGAGATGGTCATTAACTACCACGTGGGTCCTGGGAGCCCAGATTCTGTGAGAGCAGCTGATGCTCCTAACAGCTAAGCCATCTCTCCAGCCCTGTTTTGTTGCTTTCTGTTCTGCTTTTTGAGTTAGGGTCTTTGTGTATTCCGGACTACCTTGAATTCATGATTTTCTTATCCCTCTGTGTTCTGAGTGTGATTTGACTGTTAAAACCATATGCTTAAATGAAATCACTAATGAACATTAGGATAGCTAGGTAGAAGATCTCTAGGTTAAAATACTTAGGTTGGAAGAACTCTGGATTTTAGAGAGAGATAAGATGACTCCTATAGAAGGTTCTAAGGATCAGCATCCAGGTGAACATACCTATTCTGAAATTCACTCTGAAATAGAAAATAGTGAAGCTCCTTAATGATTAGTACCAAGGAAAATGGGTGCATTGGTTTCTGTACCCACATACCTCATTTCACTTTTATTTTGGGAAAGCTTTAAATTGACAGGAAAGTTGCAAAAATAACTGTATCCTGTGTATGAAGTGTCATTGATAATTTTACATTTGTTTTATTTTTTTAATATTTTATTACTTTTTTGTGTACGAGTACATTGCTTGTATGTATGTAAGTACCCTATGCCATTCGGTGCCCAAGGAGCTTGTTGGATCCCCTGGAACTGGAGTTACAGATGCCGGGTAGCCACCATGTAGGTGTTGAGAATCGATCCCAGGTCCTCTGAAGGAGCAGCCAGTGCCCTAAACTGCTGAGCTATTTCTCTAGCCTCTGTTTTTCATAAAATAATTATTTCTAAACTATTCCCTGCTATTTTTGTATTATTTTATAAGAACAAGGCCATTCCAAACACTGCCGTGTTTCAAATTAAGAATGCCAGTTTGGCTGGGTGTGGTGGTACATGTCTTTAATCCCAGCAGAGGCTGGCAGATCTCTGTGAGTTCAAGGCCATCTTGGTGTACAGAGTGAGTTCCAGGTCAGCTGGGGCTACCGGGAGACCCTGTCTCAAGCTGCCCCCCCCCGCAAAAAAAAAAAAAGAATGCAATGCCAGTTTTATTGGAACAATGCCACTCATCCATCCTCATCAGTTTATGCTAATAATGTATGCTGTGGCCTTGCTGCTCAAAGTCCTGGTTTGTGGTAGGGCATGTCCTGAAGTGCATGCCAAGGTACTGATTTCTTCAGCATGGAGGTCTTGAAGCGGGAAAAACTAAGCCACGTTCTCTTTTTTTTGGTCTTTTTTGAGACAGGGTCTCCCTGTAGCCCCAGCTGACCTGGAACTCACTCTGTAGACCAGGCTGGCCTTGAACTCACAAAGATCCTCCTGCCTCTGCCTCCCAAGTGCCGGGATTAAAGGCATGCGCCACCACACCCAGTCTAAGCCATGTTCTTAATGACATAGTTGTTTTACCTTCTGGTGTAAGTTGCTTCTGTTGTCATGGACATGAAAGCAGTTGGACTTAGAGGACTAGCAGCCTGCCCTTGGACTGAGTATATATACTGAGTACTCTTTTATAGGAATTTTCCCCTGCATTACATTATTGTTGTTATTTTGAGTCTCTGCAGACCAGGCTGGACTCAAATACTAGCAGTTCTTCTGCTTCAGCCTCCTTCTCTTGGATGTCATGTCTCTTTAATTTCATTTAAAATGAGCAGTCTCTCAGCTTGTGTTGTTTCTCATGGTACATATCTTTAAAGCAGACAGCCCAGTTTTACTTAGGATATGTCTAAATTTGAATTTCTCTGTTTCTTCATGATTAAAATTAGGTTTAATGGAAGAGATGCTACAGAAATAATATTGCGCTCTCAATGTGTCATATTATAGGAACTGTGTGATATCCATTCGTACCATTCTTTGCACTTGGTTTTTCTGGGCCTTGGTTAGGCTTCCTGAGAGGTGTTCTGTGACTGGTCAGTACTCTTGCCCATTTTTCTCTGTAGTTTTAGCATTCTTGCCTCAGACCTGACACTGATAATTATAAAATGGGGTCATCTGACTGGCATTCTAGAACTTAGACTTTTGTTAGTTTTTCTGCTATACTTGAGTTTCTTTTCTCCCAACTTACTCATTTATTTCCCTATAGAATATGGTAAATATCAACATGGAATCTTAGATGGTTATTTATTCAATGGCTGTTTTATTAATTGCTTTGCTTAGTTAGGTAAGGGCCCTTTAAGCAGGCTGTTTTGTCTTCTAGAGATTACTTATTTGTTGTTCTTTTCCCTTCTGACTCAAGGTATTCTGACTTATACTTTCCCACCCCCTGACTTTAAATGTTCTTTCTTTGCTTTTCCATTGTCCTTTCAATGTAATGACCCAGGTTTTCAGAAAGATGGGGAAAGTCAAAGGGGAAGTAGCAGGACTTAGTGGTAAAAACCTATAATCTCAGCCCTTGGAAGGTGGAGGCATGAAGATCAAGAATTCAAGGCCTGCCTAAGTAAGCTACACAGAAAGTTCACGACCAACCTGGGCTGCGTGAGATCCTGTGTCTTAGTTTCTTTTCCTGTTGCTATGATAAAATACTCTGACAAAAGCAACTTAAGAGAGAAAGGATTGGATTTAGCTCACAGTTCAAGGTATATATAGTCCATCATGGTGGAGAAATCAAGGCAACAGGAGCTTGAAATAGCTGATCCCATTACATCTACCAGCAGGAGCCAGCACTTGCCGCTGTGCTTAGCTTACTTTCTTGTTATATAGTCTAGGATCCCCCCTACCCAGTTGATGGTCCTGTTAATAGTTAAGGGTTTTTTTTGTAAATCAGCTAATTTGAATAAGATTATCTCTCCAGATCTGCCCGGAGGCCCCATCTCCCAGGTAATTCTAGATTTTTGTCACGTTGACAGTTAATGCTGTCTCACTTTGTCCTGAAAGAAAAGAGTCTGTAGACTGTCTTTTATTTTATTTATTTATTTATTTTTTTGGTCTTTTTGCTCTTTTTGAGACAGGGCCTTCCTGTAGCTCCAGCTGTCCTGGAACTTACTCTGTAGACCAGGCTGGCCTTGAAATCATAAAGATCTGCCTGCCTCTGCCTCCCATGCCCGGCCTAGACTGTCTTTTATTAGGAAAAACAAAATTTGACAATAAGATTTTATTTGGGGGCTAGGTGAGTTAAATTTAACTCTAGTTGTCAAACAGAAAGCAGTGGAATAACATTAAACTGGATTGTTGGAGAATAACCCCCTCGTGAAATAAATCTTGCATTTGCTGAGATGTTTTGTCCCAGACAGAAGTATATTGCAAGGAATCCTGATAAGCTGGGTACTTAGAGAAAACTCCTTTATCATTTTGTCATCGTCAATTTCATAATTAGGAGCAGACTGTCAGCATCACCTAGTGTCCTCATTGTCAAAGGATTAGGAAGAAGGTGGGTGGCTGGTAAACAGATGTCCATCTTAGCAGTGAGGTCCTGGGCATTCTCTGTTTTTGCCATCCTAGCCCAAATCATTTGAGAGCCTTTTCAATGGATGTTTGTATTTATAATGTAGATTTATATTCAAGAGTATATTAGCTGGTCGTGGTGGCACATGCCTTTAATCCTAGCACTTGGGAGGCAGAGGCAGGCGGATTTTTGTGAGTTCAAGGCCAGCCTGGTCTACAGAGTGAATTCCAGGATAGCTGGGGCTACAGAGAGACCCTGTCTCGAAAAGACAAAAAAAAAAAAAAAAGAGTATATTAAGATGGTACCGATTCTTTTACTATGACAAATACAGATTGTATTTAATATTGAAAAGACTTATCAGTGTGCTGTGTCATTTATACACATCTAGACAATATAATAGAACATTAGTGGTACATTAAAAGTGTGTTTTTCCCCTGTGAAAACATTTCTAGTTCTGAGCCCTCAGAAGATGAAGAATCCCAAGACCTTCCTGTTGCACGAAGAAGTGGTATTTCAGAATTGGAAGACCTTTCAGAATTGGAAGATCTGAAAGATGCTAAGCTTCAGACTCTGAAGGAACTTTTTCCACAGAGAAGTGACACTGATCTCCTTAAGGTTGTATTTAATAATTTCTTATGGCTTGTATGTGTGCGTGTGAGAGAGTGTGTGAGTGCGTATATGTATATGAGTGTATGTCTGCATGTACTTTACTTCACCACGGAGCCAGAGGAAGGCATCAGACTCCCCTGAAACTGGAGCCTTGGAAGGCTGTTAGCTACCATGTGGGTGCTGGAAATTGATCCCGGGTCCTCTGCAGGAGCAGCTGTTGCTCTCAACCACCAAACCACCAAGTGGTTTCTCTCCAACCACATAGATGATTTTTTTTTTTTTTTTTGGTCTTTTTGAGACAGGGTCTCCCTGTAGCCCCAGCTGTCCTGGAATTCACTCTGTAGACCAGGCTGGCCTTGAACTCACAAAGATCCTCCTGCCTCTGCCTCCCAAGTGCTGGGATTAAAGGCATGCACCACCACTCCTGGCAGGTGATTATTTTTTAAAAAGATATGTTTAAAGGTAATTATTAGCTATTTTCTGAAATAAGGGTAAGTTCCAGAAATTTAGTTGTTGAGAACCTTAACTCATTTAATAGTGAGTAACAGGTGGGTACTCAGTTGTAAGTACTTAAATACCCTGAGCCTTCCTAGCTAGATTGATTGGATTTTAGGTGGCAGAGGCTTGAGTGGCTCTGGACTGGGAACCTCTTAATAGAAACACTAATAATATAATGAAGCTCCACTCCTTCCCATAATAGTTCAGGGTGGCCATCAACTTACTGCTGGCCGAGTGATGCTGAGCACTGTATAGTACTGAAGATAGTCTTGGATAATAAAGGATTGTTTATCTAATTGCAGCTTTGCTGAAAAATACTAATTTAACTGCCAAAAAAAAAAAAAGGCTATTACAGTTGGAGTATGTAGCCTATCTCTTATTATAAGGACAAATAACAATTGACCATTGACCATTTGTGTTTTGTTTTTGTTTTGTTTTGTTTTTTTTTGTGTGTGTATTTTTGAGACAGGGTCTCCCTTTAGTCCCAGCTGGCCTGGAGCTCAGTCTGTAGACCAGGCTAGCTTTGAACTCACAGAGATCTTCCTGCCTCTTCCTCCCACGTGCTAGGATTAAAGGCATGTGCTACTATGCCCTGCGACCATTTGTGGTTTTTTTTTGTTGTTGTTGTTGTTGTTTTTTGTCTTTTCGAGACAGGGTCTCCCTGTAGCCCCAGCTTTCTTGGAACTCACTCTGTAGACCAGGCTGGATTTGAACTCACAAAGATCCGCCTGCCTCTGCCTCCCAAGTGCTAGGATTAAAGGCGTGCGCCACAATGCCCAGCGACCATTTGTGTTTTAAATAGAGAACACACCTCTGAAGTAAACAGTTTATTCTCCGCTCTGCCACTGCCTGGTTCAGTGGCCTTAGAGGCATCATTTACTTGAGTGTTCCAGTTCCAGGGGATCTGATGCTTTCTTCTGACATCCTTGGGCACTGCACAATATGGGTGTACTTATACACATGTGGGCAGTACATTCATGCACATAAAATAATAAAAAAATAAAAAAACAAAAATAAGTCTTAGATTGTGGAAATTTAGTATATTACTCTAAGTAGAGCATTGTTTTGAAGGAATCTATATTTCACCTGAACCTAATCAGTGAATCTCATCAGAGCTATAAAGGTTGCATTCATAAATTGCTTTATGTTTTTAGAATCAAGCTGTGATATGCAGATTTAATCCTCAGGTTGACAGTATTTGAATTTTTAGAAAATTAAAATGGACTTTTACGAAATATGAGGCCGAAGATCAGGAAAATGTAGTATGGAAGAGGACATGCTCACATCTGATTGCATGCTGTTTCATTTAATACAGATAGATTATTAAGAGCCAGGTGGGATACCTGCCATAATTTCAGCATTCTGGAGACCAGCCCACACTACATAGTAAGTTGCAGGCCAGCCTGAGCTGCAAAAGAGAAACCCTTTATCAAAAAACAAAGCGAATAAACAATAATAGAAACCACTTTGAAGCAATTAATATTGGAACTATGGTAAAATAGGAAATGAAAGATAAAATCTAAAATGTTACTGAATGATTAAAACCAAGCATTTGAAACTATGTAATATGAGTAATATATATGTATCTTCTTAAAAATCTTGCTGGGAGTGGTGGTGCATGCCTTTAATCCTAGCACTTGGGAGGCAGAGGTAGGCAGATCTCTGTGAGTTCAAGGCCAGCCTGGTCTATATAGTGAGCTCCAGGCCAGCTGGGACTAAGGGGAGACCCTGTTTCAAAAAGACAAAAAAAAAAATCTTAATGTAATTTAGAAATAGAGTGTAAATTGAGTCTTACTTACCTTAAGAAGTAGCAATTTTGAGCTGGAGAGATGGCCCAGGGGATAAGAGCACTGGCTGCTCCTGCAGAGGACCCATGTTTAGATCCCAGCCCCCACACGGCAGCTAACAACTGCCATAACTCCAGTTCCAGGGGATCTAATGTCCTCCTCTGGCCTCTGGACATTGCACACAGGTAAAATGCTCAAACACTTACCTCCACCCCCAATATTTTTATTATTTTTTTCATGTTTCTGTTTTTATTTGATGTTTCCAAATGTAAAAAAGTCAAGATTCTTATACCAGTTAGAATGAGACCATCTCAAGTGAGATCATGTGAAGCAGTTCAGTGTGTATAATAATCATTTCTTTTCACTCTTTCTGCTTCATACAGTGTGATTGAGAGAAAATTAGATGGCATGGGCTTGGTGGGAAAATGCCATTAAACAAAAAAAACAGTAAACAAACACACCACCAAAAGGGGCAGTTTATACTTTTCTGCAAGTCAATTTTCAATAACTTATTATTTTTTTACTTAGGAGGCACATGAAACTGAAAAATTTAGCTGCCCAATTTTATTCAACTACTCCACAAACAAGCACAAACAACAGTCTCAACACTGTAGGCTTTGGAGGGTTGTGATAGTAGACATTATTGTCTTTAGTAGATTCAACTATTTTGCCTGAAAAGTTGTCCTTTTCTTTTAAGAGAAATAAATCACCTTAGGCTTCGTCTTTAATTTCTTTATACTGGATCCAGAATAGTGAAGAGAACGCCTCATGTAAAACTGAAAGTGAAAACTATTAGATAGTTTTTGCTAGCTTCATAGACTAAAGACAGTTAGTTTGCTAAATGGCACTGAAAATCCTGACCCAGGTGTCATGACTTTATCCAAATGTTTGACCAAAGAAATAATACAATATTTATAAGCTAACTTTTTAAAGAGATGGTTGACATGAATACTATACATATTTTACATGGCAATATACAGTTCAAGAGTTTATAAAATAAGTTCATGCATTATTACCTCTAAGAATAACAGGAAACAGCCAGAATTGACCAGAGTCCAAGTCAACAACTCCAGAGAGAGTGGACTGTTTTACTTCTCATCCACCTGTGCCCCTTTTCTAAGCCTAGGGAACAATCTGCAGAAGAGGGGGCGTGGTAGAATGTAAAGGCTGCGATTGGGGTGAATGGTGAAACTACAGTGATGTAGTCTGGACACTCATTTGATCAACTTGATTGAACAAACAACCTGTCACCCCCCACTGGATGGTGGGGTGGTGGGGGTTTGGGCACAACAGCCTGCAGATTGGTTTTGCACGAAGGATGCTTGTACTCATGGATTATCACTTATAGCTAAAAAATGAAAAAAAAAAAAAAAAACAGAGAAAGATGCAGGACAGTTATGGCAGAATACATGATCTGGGATGGGGTGGGGGTGGGGGGGAAGGGAAAGGGAAATATGCCTGATCTGAATTGGAAAATGATGTACGAAATGCACAAAGCATCAATAAAAATTAAATTAAAAAAAAAAAAAAAAGAATAACATATACAAGATAAATCCCCCCAAGTCCTTGTGATAGTGTCTCAGGTGGAAGCAGTCTTATAGACAAAACAGTCCAGTTTCTCTGTTGTGTTTAATATATAGAGAAATTTCAGAGATTACTGAGAAAGAAACCATGGGGCTGGAGGGATGGCTCAGCAGTTAAGAGCACCAACTGCTCTTAACAGAGAACCTGGCTTCGATTCCCAGCACTTACATGGCGGCTAAAAACTGTCTTTAACTCCAGTTCCAGGGGAATCCGACACCCTCTTCTGACCTCCTAGGCATTGCACTACATGGGTGCACCAGCCTACATGCAGACAGACAGTACGTTCATACACATAAAAAAATAATAAATAAGTAAATTTAAAAAATTAAAAAAAGAAACCTTAAGTCTGTTGACTAATTCAAAGTGTCAACCTGTGGGATTGAAAATGTTTCCTTTTTTGCTTTCATAAACTCCACAGCTCCTGAGTTGGTGTGCTGAATATTCCAGATGTGAGCGCTATCAATCTGGAGCGATGATTTTTTTTTTTAAACAAAGCTGGGGATCAAATACAGAGTCTTGGGCATGTAGCCAAATGCTCTACCCTTGAACCACACTCCTAGGCCAAGCAGTGAGAGTCTTAATGCAGACTGAGTGGAATCACTATGCTGTCTTTAGCTGGAGATGTAGGTCTGTGAAACGTAAGGTCTGAGTCAGATGTGGTGGTGCATATCTTTAATCCCAGGTAAGATCTCCACAAGGTTGAGCACAGCCTGGTTTACCTAGTGAGTTCTAGGCCAATTAGAGCTATATAGTGAGACCATGTGGAAAAAAAAAAATGTTTCCTTTTTTAAATCAAATTTTTTAAATTATTTATTTATTTTTTTTTATGTGTATGTACTGTCTGCATGTAGGTTTGTGCACCCGTGTTGTGCAAAGCCACGGAGGTCAGAAGAGGGTGTCAGATTCTTCTGGAACTGGAGTTAAAGACGGTTCTCAGCCACCATGTGGGTGCTGGGGATTGAACCTGGGTCTTCTGCAAGAGGACTTAACCGCTAGGCCATCTCTTCAGCCCCGAAAATGTTTCCTTTTTAAAAAACACCCAGAATACATGTCCTCTGTGCAAAGAAAAATATAAAAATTCTGGATGATCATGTTTGATCACACTACATAATTTAGAATGAAATATTACTGGTTAAGTCTACTTCACTTATTTCTTTGAAAGCATTAATTTGTAAACTAATGTTTTTATTTAGCTCAGCTTCATTTATGGCACAAAATCTCATTTTCAGAATGGCACCAATTTTCTAGAAGTATAAGGACTATTTTTAGCAGCAATTATAAATTTAAAGGTTGTTGCAGAGCAAATTTTTATTTTTTTATTTTTTTATTTTAATATATTTGGTCTTTTTCAAGACAGGGTTTCCCTGTAGCCCCAGCTATCCTGGAATTCACTCTGTAGACCAGGCTGGCCTTGAACTCACAAAGATCCTCCTGCCTCTGCCTCTGCCTCCCAAGTGCTAGGATTAAAGGCGTGGGTCACCAATCCCAGCTCAGAGCAAATGTTTTAACTGTACTTTTTCTATTTTATGCTTGCCAGTTAGAATATTTACCAGAAGGTAACAATGTCTACATTAAAAAAATAATAAAAAAATCTTTTACTCTCCCCAGACCCACATCTTATTCCAAGGCTTTTTTTTCCCTCCCATTTTGCTCCTGACCTCACTGAGGAGAAGTACAGGGCTTTGACCAGTTACTCTACATGGTCATCTCCCAATATTTAAAATAAATAAACTTGCCGGGCGTGGTGGTGCATGCCTTTAATTCTAGCACTCAGGAGGCAGAGGGAGACGGATCTTTGTGAGTTCAAGGCCAGCCTGGTCTACAGAGTGAGTTCCAGGACAGCTGGGGCTACAGGGAGAACCTGTCTCAAAAAGACAAAAAGAAAAATAATAATAAACTTATAGAGCCAGGCATGGTGGCACACACCTTTAATCCTAGCACTTAGGAGGAAGAGGCAGCTGATTTCTGTGAGTCCAAGGCCAGCCTGGTCTACATAGTTCTAGAACAGCTGGGGTTACAGAGGGACCCTATCTCAAAAGACCAAAAAAATAAAGCTTTTTTTTTTGGGGAGGGTTAATTAAAATTTGGTTCCTAAATACCTGTATGACCTTAGTGAGGTAACTTAACCTTCATAACAAATAAGCAGGACTCAAAGCTAAGCCTCACATACCTGCATCACCAAACATCAGCAAGGCAGCAGCAATTGCTCCGTCCATAGTGCTTGTTGATTCAATGAACTAACAAGGAGAAAGGATAAAGGTTTAAAAAAAAGATATTTCACCAGCAGTGGTGGTGCACGCCTTTAATCCCAGCACTCAGGAAACAGAGGCTGGTGGATCTCTGTGAGATGGAGGCCATACAGTCTACATAGAGAGTTCTGGGCCAGCTGGGACTACAGGGAGCCTCCCTCAAAAAGACCAAAAAAAAAAAAAAAAAAAAAAAAAAATTAAAAAATTTTAAGAACTAAAATAAATTATTTTAAAGTTTATTTATTTATTTATTTTTATTTTTTTTTTGGGTCTTTTAGATAAGTTATTATACATTGTTCTAGAATCTTTGTAGACCAGGCTGGCCTTGGAACTCACAGAAATCAGCTGCTCTTCCTAAGTGCTAGGATTAAGGTGTGTGCCACATGCCTGGCTCTATAAGTTTATTATATTTTTCTTTTTGTCTTTTTGAGACAGGTTCTCCCTGTAGCCCCAGCTGTCCTGGAACTCACTCTGTAGACCAGGCTGGCCTTGAAACTCACAAAGAGATCCGTCCCCTCCTGCCTCCCTGGAGTGCCTAGATTGAAAGGCATGCACCACCACGCCCGGCAAGTTTATTTATTTTAAATATTGGGGGATGACCATGTAGAGTAACTGGTCAAAGCCCTGTACTTCTCCTCAGTGAGGTCAGGAGCAAAATGGGAGGGAAAAAAAAGCCTTGGAATAAGATGTGGGTCTGGGGAGAGTAAAAAAGATTTTTTTTATATTTTTTTAATGTAGACATTTGTTACCTTCTGGTAAATATTCTAAGCTGGCAAGCATAAAATACAGAAAAAGTACAGTTAAACATTTGCTCCTGAGCTGGATTGTGTGCCCACGCTTTAATCCTAGCACTTGGAGGCAGAGGCAGAGGCAGGAGGATCTTTGTGAGTTCAAGGCCAGCCTGGTCTACAGAGTGAATTCCAGGATAGCTGGGGCTACAGGGAAACCCTGTCTTGAAAAAGACAGAAATATATTAAAAATAAAAAAATAAAAAAATAAAAATTTGCTCTGCAACAACCTTTAAATTTATAATTGCTGCTAAAAATAGTCCTTATACTTCTAGAAAATTGGTGCCATTCTGAAAATGAGATTTTGTGCCATAAATGAAGCTGAGCTAAATAAAAACATTAGTTTAAAAATTAATGCTTTCAAAGAATGGTGAAGTAGACTTAACCAGTAAATTTCATTCTAAATTATGTAGTGTGATCAAACATGCTCATCCAGAATTTTTTATATTTTTCTTTGACAGAGGACATTGTATTCTGGGTGTTTTTAAAAGGAACATTTTTCGGGGCTGAAGAGATGGCCTACGGTTAAGTCCTCTTGCAGAAGACCGGTTCAATCCCCAGCACCCACATGGGGGCTGAGAACCGTCTTTAACTCCAGTTCCAGAAGAACTGACACCCTCTCTGACCTCCGTGGCTTTGCACAACACGGGTGCACAAACCTACATGCAAGCAGTACATACACAAAAAAATAAATAAATAATTTAAAATTTTGATTTAAAAAAGGAAAAATGTTCTTTTTTTTTTTTTTTATCACATGGTCTCACTATATAGCTCTAATTGGCCTAGAACTCACATGTAAACCAGGCTGTGCTCAACCTTGTGGAGATCTTACCTGGGATTAAAGATATGCACCACCACATCTGACTCAGACCTTACGTTTCACAGACCTACATCTCCAGCTAAAGACAGCATAGTGATTCCACTCAGTCTGCATTAAGACTCTCACTGCTTGGCCTAGGAGTGTGGTTCAAGGGTAGAGCATTTGGCTACATGCCCAAGACTCTGTATTTGATCCCCAGCTTTGTTTAAAAAAAAAAATCATCGCCCAGATTGATAGCCTCACATCTGGAATATTCAGCACACCAACTCAGGAGCTGTGGAGTTTATGAAAGCAAAAAGGAAACATTTTCAATCCCACAGGTTGACATTTGAATTGGTCAACAGACTTAAGGTTTCTTTTTTTAATTTCTTTAAATTTACCTTATTTATTATTTTATATAGTAGTATGAAACGTACTGTCTGTCTGCTGTAGCGGTGCATCCCATGGAGAATGCAATGCCAGGAGGTCAGAAAAGGGTGTCGGTATTCCCCTGGAACTGGAGTTAAAACATGTTTTTAGCCGCCATGTAAGTGCTGGGAATCGAAGCCAGGTTCTCTGTTAAGAGCTTGGTGCTCTTAACTGCTGAGCCATCCTCCAGCCCCATGGTTTCTTTCTCTAGTAATCTCTGAAATTTCTCTATATATTAAACACAACAGAGAAACTGGATTGTTTTGATATAAGACTGCTTCCACTGAGACAGCTATCACAAGGACTTGGGGGATTTATCTTGTATATGTTATTCTTTTTTTTTTTTTAAATTAATTTTTTATTGATGCTTTGGTGCATTTCGTACATCATTTTCCAATTCAGATCAGGCTATTTCCCTTTCCCTTCCCCCCCACCCCACCCCATCCCAGATATTTTTTTTTCTATTCCTGCATCTTTCTCTTTTTTTTTTTTTTTTTTTTTCATTTTTTAGCTATAAGTGATAATCCATGAAGTAACAGCATCCTTCGTGCAAAACCAATCTGCAGGCTGTTGTGCCAAACCCCACCACCCCACCATCCATGGGGGGTGACAGGTTGTTTTGTTCAATCAAGTTGATCAAATGAGTGTCCAGACTACATCACTGTAGTTTCACCATTCACCCCAATCGCAGCCTTACAATTCACCACGCCCCCCTTCTGCAGATTGTGTTCCCTAGGCTTAGAAAAGGGGCACAGGTGGATGAGAAGTAAAACAGCCATCTCTCTGGTTGTTGACTGGACTCTGTCAATTCTGGCTGTTTCCTGTTATTCTTAGAGGTAATAATGCATGAATTATTTTATAAACTCTTGAACTGTTATTGCCATGTAAATATGTATAGTATTCATGTCAATCATCTCTTTAAAAGTTAGCTTATAAATATGTATTATTTCTTTGGTCAAACAATTGGACATATTCATGTCACGTGGGTCAGGATTTTCAGTGCCATTTAGCAAACTAACTGTCTTTAGTCTATGAAGCTAGCAAAAACTATCTAATAGTTTTCACTTTCAGTTTTACATGAGGCGTTCTCTTCACTATTCTGGATCCAGTATAAAGAAATTAAAGACGAAGCCTAAGGTGATTTTTTCTTAAAAGAAAAGGACAACTTTTCAGGCAAAATAGTTGAATCTACTAAAGACAATAATGTCTACTATCACAACCCTCCAAAGCCTACAGTGTTGAGACTGTTGTTTGTGCTTGTTTGTGGAGTAGTTGAATAAAATTGGGCAGCTAAATTTTTCAGTTTCATGTGCCTCCTAAGTAAAAAAAATAAGTTATTGAAAATTGACTTGCAGAAAAGTATAAACTGCCCCTTTTGGTGGTGTGTTTGTTTACTGTTTTTTTTAGCTTAATGGCATTTTCCCACCAAGCCCATGCCATCTAATTTTCTCTCAATCACACTGTATGAAGCAGAAAAAGTGAAAAGAAATGATTATTATACACACTGAACTGCTTCACATGATCTCACTTGAGATGGTCTCACTTAACTGGGTAAGACCTTGACTTTTTTACATTTGGAACACAAATAAAAACAGAAACAATAAAAAATAATAAAATATTGGGGGGGGTAAGTGTTTGAGCATTTTACCATGTGTGCAATGTCCAGAGGCCAGAGGAGGACATTAGATCCCCTGGAACTGGAGTTATGGCAGTGGTTAGCTGCCGTGGGGGCTGGGAATCTAAACATGGGTCCTCTGCAGGAGCAGCCAGTGCTCTTACTCCCTGGGCCATCTCCTNAGATTGTGGAAATTTAGTATATTACTCTAAGTAGAGCATTGTTTTGAAGGAATCTATATTTCACCTGAACCTAATCAGTGAATCTCATCAGAGCTATAAAGGTTGCATTCATAAATTGCTTTATGTTTTTAGAATCAAGCATGTGATATGCAGATTTAATCCTCAGGTTGACAGTATTTGAATTTTTAGAAAATTAAAATGGGACTTTTACGAAATATGAGGGCCGAAGATCAGGACAAGCAAGTATGGAAGAGGACATGCTCACATCTGATTGCATGCTGTTTCATTTAATACAGATAGATTATTAAGAGCCAGGTGGGATACCTGCCATAATTTCAGCATTCTGGAGACCACCCACACACATAGTAAGTTGCAGGCCAGCCTGAGCTGCAAAAGAGAAACCCTTTATCAAAAAACAAAGCGACATAAACAACTAATAAAACCACTTTTGAAGCAATTAATTATTGGAACATGGTAAAATAGGAAATGAAAGATAAAATCTTAAAATGTTACTGAATGATTTCAAAACCAAGCATTTGAACCACTATGGTAATATGAAGTAATATAATGTATCTTTCTTAAAAATCTTGCTGGGAGTGGTGGGTGCATGCCTTTTAATCTAAGCACTGGGAGCAGAAGGTGTAGGCAGGACTCTGTGAGTTCTAAGGCCAAGCCTGGTCTATCCATAAGGTGAGCTCCAGGGCCAGCTGGGACTAAGGGGAAGACCCTTTTTCAAAAAAGACAAAAAAAAAAAATCCTGAAGTATATTTTAGAATAGAGTGTAAATTGAGTCTTACTTACCTTAAGAAGGAGGCAATTTTGAGCTGGGAGATGGCCCAGGGGATTAAGAGCACTGGCTGCTCCTCAGAGGACCCATGTTTCAGTTCCAGCACCCACCACGGCAGCTACAACTGCCATATAACTCCAGTCCAGGGGATCTAATGTCCTCCTCTGGCCTCTGACACACACATGGTAAAAGCACAAACACTACTCACCCCAATAAAAAAAAATTTTTTATTATTTTTTTCTGTTCTCTGTTTTTTATATGTTTCCCAATGTAAAAAGCGCAAGATCTATATCACCAGTTAAGAATGAGACCATCTTCAAGTGAGTTCATGGCAAAGCAGTTCATGTGTATATATAATCATTTCTTTTTCACTCTTTCCTGCTTCATACAGTGTGATCGAGAGAAAAATTAGAGTGCATGGGCCTTGGTGGGAAAAGGCCATAACAAGTAAAAAAAAAACAGTAAACAAACACACCACACAAAAGGGGCAGTTTTATACTTTTCTGCAAGTTCAATTTTCAACTGAATTTTATTTTTTTACTTAGGAGGCACATCGAAACTGAAAAATTTAGCTGCCCCAATTTTATTCAACTACTCCACAAACAAGACACAAAAACATCCCACACTGTAGGCTGGAGGTGTGATAGAGACATTATGGTCTTTAGTAGATTCAAAACTATTTTGCTCATGAAAAGTTTCTCTTTTTCTTTTTAAAGAAAAATAAAATCACTCTTAGGCTCGTCTTTAATTTCTTTATACTGGATCCAGAAATAGTGAAGAGAACGCCCATGTAAAACTGAACAGTGAAACATTAGATGTTTTTGCTAGCTTCATAGACTAAAAGACAGTTAGTTTGTAGATGGCACTGAAAATCCTGACCCAGTGACATGAACTTTCCAATGTTTGACCAAAGAAAACAATAAATATTTATAGCTAACATTTTTAAAGAGGATGGTTGACATGAATACTGATACATATTTACATGGCAATACACAGTCAAGAAGTTTATAAAATAAGTTCATGCATTATTACCTCTGAATAATAACAGGAAACAGCCAGAATTGACCAAAGTCAAAATACAGTCGCAGAGAGAGTGGACGTTTTACTTCTCATCCACCTGTGCTCCTTCCTTCTAAGCCTAGGGAACAATCTGCAGAAGAGGGGGCGTGGTAGAATGTAAGAGGCTGCGATGTGGGGTGAATGGTGAAACTACAGTGAGGTAGTCTGGACACTCATTTGATCAACTTGTTGAACAAACAACCTGTCACACCCCCACTGGATCGGTGGGGGTGGTGGGGGTTGTGGCACAACAGTCTTGCAATTGGTTTGCACGAAGGGATGCTTTGTTACTCTGGATTATCACTTTATAGCTAAAAAATGGAAAAAAAAAAAAAAAAAAACAGAGAAGATGCAGGACAGTTATGGCAGAAATACATGGAATCTGGGAATGGGGTGGGGGTGGGGGGACTGGAAAGGGAAATTGCCTATCCCTGAATTGGAAAATGATTACTGAAATGACACACAAGCATCAATAAAAATAATTAAAAAAAAAAAAAAGATCAAAGCATATAAAAGATAATCCCCCCAAGTCCTTGTGATAGTGTCTCAGGTGGAAGCAGTCTTATAACAAAACATTACAGTTTCTCTGTTGTGTTTAAGTATATAGAGAAAATTTCAGAGATTACTGAGAAAGAAACCATGGGGTGGAGGGATGGCTCACGCAGTTTAAGACGCACCAACTGCTCTTAACAAGAACCTGGCTTCGATCCCAGCAACTACATGGCGGCTAAAAAAAACTGTCTTTAACTGCCATTCCAGGGGAAGTCCGACCCCTTCTTCTGACCTCACGTAGGCATTTGCACTACATGGGTTGCACCGCCTACATGCAGACAGACAGTAACGTCATACACATAAAAAAATAATAAATAAGTAAAAATTTAAACAATTAAAAAGAAAGAACCTTAAGTCTTTTGGACTCAATTCAAAGTGTCAACCTGTGGGATTGAAAATGTTTCCTTTTTTGCTTTCATAAACTCCACAGCTCCTGAGTTGGTGTGCTGAATATTCCAGATGTGAGCATCAATTGAGAAAAAAATGGATTTTTATTTTTTTAAACAAAGCTGGGGATCAAATACAGAGTCTTGGGCATGTAGCCAAATGCTCTACCCTTGAACCACACTCCTAGGCCAAGCAGTGAGAGTCTTAATGCAGACTGAGTGGAATCACTATGCTGTCTTTAGCTGGAGATGTAGGTCTGTGAAACGTAAGGTCTGAGTCAGATGTGGTGGTGCAAGCTCTTTAATCCCAGGTAAGATCTCCACAAAGGTTGAGCACAGCCCTGGTTTAACCTAGTGAGTTCTAGGCCAATTAGAGCGATATAGTGAGACCATGTGAAAAAAAAAAAAAAAAAAAAAAGTCAAATTTTTTTATTTTTTTAAATTATTATTTATTTTTTTTATGTGTATGTCTTTGTCTGCAATGTAGGTTTGTGCACCCGTGTTGTGCAAAAGCCACGGAGCGTCAGAAGAGGGTGTCAATTCTTCTGAACTGGAAGTTACAGAACGGTTCTCAGCACACTCATTTGTGGGTGCTGGGATTGAACCGGGTCTTCTGCAAGAGACTTTAACCGCTAGGCCATCTCGTCCAGCCCCGAAAATTGTTTCCTTTTTAAAAAACCCCAGAATACATGTCCTGCTAGTGCAAAGAAAAATAGAAAAATTCTGGATGATCATGTTTGATCACACTACATAATTTAGAATGAAATATTACTGGTAAGTCTACTTACTCATTTCTTTGAAAGCATTAATTTGTAAACTAATGGGTTTATTAGTTTAGCTGCTTCATTTATGGCACAAATCTCATTTTCAGATATGGCACCAATTTTCTAGAAGTATAAGGACTATTTTTAGCAGCAATTATAAATTTAAAGGTTTGTTGCAGAGAAATTTTTTTTTATTATTTTAAAATATTTCTTTTTTTTTTGCTTTAGACAGGTTTCCTTTGCCAGCTGTCCTGATCATGTAGCGTGCTTAATCATACCGTCTTCTAAGCTATTAAGCTCGCCCAGCCGCTTGGTCTTGTTTCAAGACAGGGTTTCCCTGTTAGCCCCCAGCTATCCTGGAATTCACTCTGAGACCATGGCTGGCCTTGAATCACAAAATCCTCCTGCCTCTGCCTCTGCCTCCCAAGTGCTAGATTAAAGGCGTGGGTCACCAATCCCAGCTCAGAGCAAATGTTTTAACTGTACTTTTTCTTTATTTTTGCTTGCCAGTAGAATATTTACCAGAAGGTAACAATGTCTAATTAAAAAAATAATAAAAAATATTCTTTACTCTCCCCGACCCACAGCTTATTCCAAGGCTTTTTTTTCTCCTCCCATTTTTTGTCCTGACCTCACTGAGGAGAAGTACAGGGCTTTGACCAGTTACTCTCATGGTTCATCTCCCCATAATTTAAAAATAAATAAACAAACTTGCCTGGGCGTTGGTGGTGCATGCCTTAATTCTAGCACTCAGGAGGCAGAGGGAGACGGATCTTTTTGTGAGTTCAAGGCCAGCCTGGTCTACAGAGTGAGTTCCAGGCAGCTGGGGCTACAGAGAAACCTGTCTCAAAAGGACAAAAGAAAAATAATGAATAAACATTAGAGCCAGGCATGGTGGCACACACCTTTAATCTAGCTAATAGGAGGAAGAGGCAGCTGATTTCTGTGAGTCCTAAGGCCAGCCTGGTCTATCTACATTAGTCTAGAACAGCTGGGCTACAGAGGGACCTATCTCAAAAGACCAAAAAAAAAATAAAAATAAATAAATAAATAAACTTTAAAAAAATTTATTTTAGTTTTAAAATTTTTAATTTTTTTTTTTTTTTTTTTTTTTTTTTGGTCTTTTTGAGGGAGGCTCCCTGTAGTCCCAGCTGGCCCAGAACTCTCTATGTAGACTGGTTATGCGTCCATCTCACAGAGATCCACCAGCCTCTGTTTTCCAGTGCTGGGATTAAAGGCGTGCACCACCACCACTGCTGGTGAAATATCTTTTTTTTAAACCTTTATCCTTTCTCCTTGTTAGTTCATTGAATCAACAAGCACTATGGACGGAGCAATTGCTGCTGCCTTGCTGATGTTTGGTGATGCAGGTATGTGAGGCTTAGCTTTGAGTCCTGCTTATTTGTTATGAAGGTTAAGTTACCTCACTAAGGTCATACAGGTATTTAGGAACCAAATTTTTAAATTAACCCCTCCCCCCCCAAAAAAAGAGGGAGCAGTTTCTCACTGGTAATTTGCTTGTTTTTTGTAGTTCAAATTCCATGATTGGAAAGTATATTTTCTTAAGTATCTTTTCTAATTGCATTGTGGTTTCATTTATAGGTCTACAAACCTGAGTCAGTATGAACATAATATCTTACGGAAAGCCCTAGCTGGTAATCAGCACTCCTTCACTGAGTAAACATTCATGCTGCATTTCTACTTCTGGCACAAAAATAAATGCATTTGAAGGAGTCTATAATAAAAATCAACCTCAGAATATTTGTTTATTTTTTTATTTTTAAGCAATTTTGATTTTTTTTCCAGTTTGTACTTATCAAAAATATGCACGTAAAAAACACTTGTGCCAGGCGTGGTGGCGTACACCTTTAATCCTAGCACTTGGGAGGCAGAGGCAGGCAGATCTTTGTGAGTTCAGGGCCAGCCTGGTCTACAGAGTGAGTTCCAGGACAGCTGGGGCTACAGGGAGACCCTGTCTCGAAAAGACCAAAACAAACAAACAAACAAACAAACAAACAAACAAAAAAACCACACTTGTAATCCTACTGCTAAAAAAGCATATAAAGTAAGTAATAAAAGCAGACCCACACTTCCTCCATTCAACCACTTTCAAGTTTTATTTTGTTGTGTGAAAGTGTGCGTGGAGGCAGATTTTGCCTCATAGTGTTAAGTTGACCTGCACACCCTAGTCCTCTTGCCTCAGCTTCCTAACTGCTAAGATTACAGGTGAATCTCCCCTCCCCCTATGTATTAGCTTAAAAAAATTCCAAACTATAGGTTTACATTTATATAAAGTAATTTAATTTGTCATAGTTTTTCGGTTAAGGCAGGGTTTTTTAATTTTAAAAATGTCTTTATGACATTGTTTTGTGATTTATAAGATTAGTTTATTCTTGGGCTGGAGAGATGGCCTAGTGGTTAAGAGCACCGACTGCTCTTGCAGAGGACCCGGGTTCAATCCCCAGCACCCACATGGTAGCTGAGAACTGTCTTTAACTCCAGTTCCAGGGGAATCTGATACCTTCCTCTGACCTCTGCAGCATTGCATGACACAGGTGCACAGACCTACATGCAGACAGTACATTCATACACATAAAAAAATAAATAAAATTTAAAAAAGAAAGAAAAAAGATTTGTTTATTCTTTTCCTGTTAGCATTGTGCCTATTATTATACTACTAAAGTAAAAGTTCTAATTTAATCTTACATTAATTTCTGTAGTCTAAACTTCAAACTAGGTTGCTTAATAAAAGAGTATGCACATTTTAACTTCTTGCTTCCTTCCACGTACCCATTTATGATCATAACAATTATGAATGGCCATTTCTCTGAGTGGATTTTTCTACTTACTATTTTTTTTTTAAAGCTAAAATATTCCAAAAACAGAAAATAGTATGTTCCCATAGATGCATCATCTCTCAATAGGCTATCTGCCTTATTTCTGTCTCCTTAGTGGATTGATTGGAGTGTATTCTTAAGTATGGTACCATTGTCTCCATTAAATTCTTTTAAAACTTTTATTTTCCTACAGTTTGGACAAGGGACCAGTATTTTGTGCATACAACCTACACAGAATATGGAGATTTATTTTGTCTTCTATTAGCTGTGTGACCTTGGGCAGTGTTCCGTAACTCTTCTATGTCTGTTTTCTTTGCAGCAGAATTGTATAAATAATAGTGCAAAACTCATGGGTTGTTGTGAAGAACCGATGAAGTTAGTATTAACTTTTTTTTTTTGTTTTTTTGAGACAGGGTCTTCCCTTTAGTTCCAGCTGGCCTGGAGCTTGCTGTGTAGACCAGGGTGGCCTTGGATTCACAGAGATCCACCTGCCTCTGCTTCGGGGGTGGGGAGGTTGGGGGGAGGCAGGGTATCTCTTTTTCAAGAAAGAATTGAAAATATGTATTTGATAAAACAAAATTTTCTAGTTTGAAGCTTTTTTTTTTTTTTGGTCTTTTCGAGACAGGGTCTCCCTGTAGTCCCAGCTGTCCTGGAACTCACTCTGTAGACCAGGCTGGCCTTGAACTCACAAAGATGTGGCTGCCTCTGCCTCCCGAGTGCTAAGATTAAAGGTGTGTGCCACCACGCCCGGCTGAAGCTTTTTTTATACCTAAAATACTACTGGTAGGACTCAGTGTGTGATGATGAGTGGTTGCATCCCCCTTTTTAAAGTAAATGCTGGGCCGGGCGTGGTGGCGCAGGCCTTTAATCCTAGTGCTCAGGAGGCAGAAGCAGGCGGATCTTTGTGAGTTCAAGGCCAGCCTGGTCTACAGAGTGAGTTCCGGGACAGCTGGGGCTACAGGGAGACCCTGTCTCAAAAAGACCAAAAATAAATAAATAAATAAAATAAATGCTGAAAATTATTTGGGGAAATGTAGAAGGTGTTATGAAATGAACTAGGAGGTCACAAATAAGTATTGATACTAACATGATTGCCAGTCTTTAGAAGATCAGAATTCAGTTTTATTTCGAACAGAGTCACACTGTGGAAATTTTAAAGTTTTAGCTTAAAGCTGTCATGTGTATACTTATTTTGAATATACTGTGTTATAATTGATATTTTGTAGATTAAAAGCATCAAACACTTTCTATATCTTAGTTCCTTTTCATTTGTGAAATAAAAATGTTACCTTTTATAAGTTTATTATGGAAAGTAGGTGAAGTAATTAATAGTTTATGGAAGGCCTTGCCCAAAGTCTGGTATGTAGTAGATACATATTTATATCAAGATAACTCTTGTGATAATGTTCATTTTATGAAGCTCAGTCTTTCTTAGCTGCTGAACACTCAGTCACTTGTGAGAACTCTTTTGTCCCAATATTGTTCTGTAGAATTATTTGTGAGTTTGAGGAGATTTTTAGAACCAATAGTATGATTTAGAGATGCAGTTGTGGTAACAGCGATCACTTTGGCGAAGACTGTCAAGCTTGTTTACTTTGTCTTCAGTCTCTTCATATAGCTGTAGGGTAGTCCCTGTATCAAGAGAAGCCTTTGGTATTATGGTTTTTGTTTTTTTTTTAATTGACTCTAATTTTGTGGAAAGTCTGAATGCACTTCTCTCCTTTCCCAGGTGGTGGGCCCAGGAAAAGAAAATTATCGTCTTCTTCAGAGACATATGAGGAGGATGAATTTAATGATGGTCAATCTTTTAAAAAGGCAAGACTGGATCATGTAAGTTTCATTGAATTGCAGTATCAAATTTAGAATATGTTGAGTGTGTGGCTATCAGACCTGAAGATTTATGTAAGTGAATCAGTCTTCTCTTAACTGGGGTATATTATAGCAGTTCTTTATATTTAGATGTTTTTAATTTTGTTTTTGTTTTTGTTTTTGATGTTTTTGAAACAGGGTCTCCCTGTAGCCCCAGCTGTCCTGGAACTGAGGACAGGCTGGCCTCATAGTCACAGAGGTCCACCTGCCTCTGCCTCTGCCTCCGGAGTGCTAGGATTAAAGGCATGCACCACTACACCTGGCATTATATTTAGATGGTTTTAATCATTCTTTGAAAATCATATTTAAGGTTTTGCGCTGCCTTTATGTGGTCATAAGGAATTTCCCATAGTGCTGGAAATACAGGTTGAAGAGGCACACTTCCTGAGTAGTGAAGGTCACAGTCTGAGCCCTGGCCGCCATGCCCAGCTAGACTCAGTTACCATGCCCAGCAGGCCAGCTAGAGAGAAAGTCATAATGAAAAGCAGCAAAGTATTCAGTGAGACCACATTAGGAAGGAGAGCAACAAGGTCCAGTGAGACCCTATGCTCCCTAGCGTACTTTTGGGTTCCTGACATCAAGTTTAGATTTAAATAGGAAGTCACAGTGTGTGGTCCTGCCCACCACTGTCTTGGCCTGGTCACTTCTGCAAGGTAGTTTCATATTGTCTGAACTGTGTAAAGTCATTTCATGGAGATAAGCTCCCCCTCTTGCTGGTGCCAGGGGACCAGCCTTTTTCTTCTTCCAATATGATATTCTTAGGGAAAAAAATAATTTCTTTTGAGGTCCATTGTTTGAATACTCTGCTAGCTGAAGGCACAAGTACAGTCTCTTTCTAGGATTTTCATTTCTGCAGGACAGTTGCAGATGGAAAGCAGTAAAGCAAAGGAGGTGCTGTGAGGGTGTGAAACATTTGGTCAGGAAGTTTGTGTCTTAAACCTGCCTAAATCCATTTGATACTTTATCCATGGAAAATAAGTAAACACAAAAACTATCAGCTGGACCAAGCCATAAGAGCAAGACTTAGAAAACAATCCTCAGGCATCTACTTGGTGCCCCCTTTACCATGTATACTCTCCTATTTTAAATTTATGAATTTTTCTGTTTGAAGCAGCACTCAGTGGGCAGGTGACTGAGTCAGTTGTGTATTTGTTGTGTAAACACTGAGACCTCAGATTGAATCCCTAGCACCTACATAAAACACTGGGCATGGTGGTGTGTGTCCGTGATCTTAGGGTTGGAGGTAGGGTTGCAGAGACAAGTGGATTCCTAAAGTGCACTGACCAGCCTGTGTATCCTAATCAGAGAGCTCAAGATTCAATGAGATACCCTGTCTCCGAAAATACGGTGGAGAGTGACTAAGGGAGACTCCTTTGGCCTACTGACAGACGCATACACACACAGACACAGACATACATGCATATATACATCACACACAAAATAGCACTCATTCAATATCTTAAATGTTTATGAGCATTCTGGTTAAAATATGCTATGCATCCATAAAGAATGTTCTTAATATATTCAGAAGATTGAAATGAATGCATGATTGACCCTAAACACTAGGTATCCCAGGATAGACCATCAGAGGTTAATGCCACAAAAACACAGGTGCAGAGCCCCTTCTCTCCTCCTCTCCACTGCTTCGTTCAGGCTGCCCTCTACAGCACTATGGAAGATTCCTTAGACCAAATAAAAACCTTAAGTGTGGCTTACAAAGTATTTGGGTAAGTTTTAGAACCATCCAGTAGTAAAAGCCAGCATTGTTAGCTCAGATGGTAGAGTGCTTGCCTAGTATACTGGTTAAATTTTATTGTCAGCTTGACACAGCCTAGGGTCCCCTGAGAAAATAGATCTTAAATTGAAGAATTGCCTCAATCATTTGGCCTGTGGCCATGTTGTGAAAGATTGTCTTGGTGGATGGTTGATGTGAGAGTGCCTAGCCCATTGTGGGTGCCACTATCCATAACTTGGTGGGGCTGGGCTGTATAAGAAAGCTAGTCTGAGCGTGAGCCAGAGGGCAAACCAGGAAGTAGTGTGCCTCCAGGTTCCTGCTTCTGCTCCTGCTTGAGTTCCTACTCTGACTTCCCTCAGTGATGAACTGCTGTCTGGAAGCTGCAGTAAACTCATTCCTTCCCAAGTTGCTTTTGGTTATGATATCTGTCACAGCAGCTGAAGCCCTGAGTGTGGTAGTACGTGTCTGTAATCCTAGCATTCAGGATGTAGAGGCAGGAGGACCATAAGCTCAAGGTCATCCTTGACTACATATTCTGTCTCCAAAAAATGTGTTGTTTTCAAAAGAAAATATTTTTTCTCGATTTTATTTTTATTTTTTTAATTTTTTGATATTTTCAAGACAGGCTCTCCCTGTAGTTCCAGCTTCCTTGGAACTTGCTATGTAGACTAGCCTGGCCTTGAACTCCCAGAGATCCACCTGCCTCTGTCTCTTGAGTGCTGGGATTAAAGGCATGCCACCATGCCTGTATGATTTTTTTTAAAAAATATTTTATTATTTTTATTCTATGTCTATGAATATACTGACTGCATGTATATAAGTACATCCATGTTGTGCAAGGCACTCAGAAGTCAGAAGAGAGCGTTGGGTCCCCTGGAACTGGAGTTATGAATAATGGTTAGCTTCCATGTGGGTGTTGGGAACAGAAGCCAGGTCCTCTGCAAGAGCAGCCAGTGCTCTTTAACCACTGAGCCATTGTTCCAGCTCCTATTTCATTCTTATGATGGCTGGATAATATTCCACTTTATGGATATGTGACAGTGTATCTCTCCATTCATAATCGGTAAGTAAGCATTTCATAGCATCTTTTTTTTTGGTCTTTTTGAGACAGGGTCTCCCTGTAGCCCCAGCTGTCCTGGAGCTCACTCTGTAGACCAGGCTGGCCTTGAACTCACAAAGATCCTTCTGCCTCTGCCTCCCGAGTGCTAGGATTAAAGGCGTGTGCCACCACATCCGGCTCATAGCATCTTTAAAACAAAACAAGAACAAGTTGAACCTGTAATCCCACAGCACCTGTGGGGTAGAGGCAGAATAACCAGGAGTTCAAAATCATCTTGGCTGCATGGCAGATTCAACGCCAGCCTGTAGTACTTGAGAGCCTGTTTCAAACAGCAGAAAATAGGGGCTGCAGAGGTGGTTCACAGCACTCACATATGATGGCTGGTAACTGTAACTCTAGCTTTGGGGGATCTGATGTCCTCTTGTGGACTCTGGGCATATGCACACATGTGGGAGACATATTACTCAGACATGGACATAAAAAATAAACTAATTTAACAGACAGAGCCTGGGGAGGTGGCTTAGTTGAGGACCTAAATTTAAATCTCCCGCAATGTCATAAAATGCTGGATACAGCAGTGCAAGTCTATAAAAGCCAATCATTGAGAGTCCTGAGGTACGTGAACCCCTAGAACTTGTTGGCCAGCTAGTCTAGCCAATTGATTAGCTCCAAGTTCAGTTAGGTATTATGCCTCAGTGGAGAGAGACAGAAGAGGATACATGGGCATGTACATGGGTGCATATGCACCTGCACCCATGCATGTACATGAACATGTAAACCATGTACACAGCCTGAGATGCTCTCTGTGAATATCTGAGGTTGAGGAATATCTTTGTACCAGGAGAATACGTACTTTAATTTACCCCTTCCCCTGGCTATTGTCCATCTGTCCATTGACCTTTAGAATGCTTGTTCTGGGGCTGGAGAGATGGCCTAGCAGTTAAGAGTGCCGACTGCTCTTGCAGAGGACACAGGTTCGATCCCCAGCACCCACATGGCAGCTGAGAACCGTCTGTAACTCCAATTCCAGGAGAACTCCAGTTCCAGGGGAATCCGAGACCCTCTTCTGACCTCCGTGGCATTGCACGACATGGGTGCACAAACCTACATGCACATAGAAAATAAATAAATAAAATTAAAAAAATAAAATGCTTGTTCTTGGAGTTTCAGTGTTCTCACTGCTTTGGGAGCTTAGTATGAATTTCTGAGGATTTTGAAACTGTTCTTCAAATACTGTTGCTATTTCTCTGCTCAAAATCCTGTTACTTGTATGCTGGGCATAGTAGCACATGCCTGTAATATCAGCACTTGGGAGGCTGAGGTAGGCTTATTTCTGTGAGTCTAAGGCCAGCCTGGGTCTACATAGTGAGTTCCACATGGGCTGGGAGTATGAGAGACCCTGTCAAGAAAATGAATAAAACAAAAAAAAAAACAACACAAAAATTTGGTTACTTCTGATGTTTCTGAATAGAGACTAACTTTAGGCCTTAAACAATATTGGCTCTGGTGTAAGTCTTTAGCTTTGTACTTGTGAAGCTCGCTGTATTGAAATCCAGTGGATCACTTTCTGTTATTAAGTGTATGCAGTTTTTTATGAAATATTTTATTTAATTTTACTTTATGTGTATGAGTGTGTTGCCCGCATGTATGTAAGTGTTGTTCAATGCCCTGGAACTGGAGTTAGAGATGGTTGTTAGCTGCCATGTAGGTGCTGGGAACTGAGCATGGGGCCTCTGCAAGAGCAACTGGTGCTGTTAACCACTGAACTATCTCCAGTTACAAATGCTTGCAGTCCTCCCCCCCCCCCCCCCCCCCC